>JAGFMF010011719.1:7519443-7534946 GCA_019455555.1 Galemys pyrenaicus | reverse complement strand
GTTTTGTATGTTTGTCTTAATGCGGCGGATGGCAGAACCCATTCAGAGAGGGCAGGCTTGGGGGTTCTGGGTGCTCCTCTCCCTGCCCTGTAACAGATTTGCCCTGCTCCTTCTGACTCGCCCTGGGGCGGGATCCTGCAGACTCACGCTGGGAAGCGGTTTAAGAGAGACGTAAACAGGGTGGGGGATGAAGCTCTGGGTCCCCCTTGCTCGCTACAGGGATTGGGAGGGACATCTGTGGCTTCCTCTGTTAAAAGCACCTTTTGGGGGCCTCCCTGGTGGTGCAGTGGGTTAAGCAACGCGCTGTGAAGCAAACCGCTGCCACTGCCAAGCAACGCGCTGTGAAGCAAACCGCAGCCACTGCCGCACGAGTTCGATCCCTGCTGCTGGTCAGGGAGGGGACCCACATGGCACAGCAGACCTCTCCCGCCACACCCGCTGCTCCCCTCAGCAGTGTGTTTCAGTGCATCTGCCTGTTCTGCTCCCCGCTCTCTGTGGTGAATCCTCTCAACCCCACATCTCTGAACTGTACCTCAGTGCTTGTGTGCATAAATAAATCTTTTTTAAAAAAAGCACCTTTTGGGGTGAGGGGGTGCAGCACCCGGGGGTCAGGAGTGTTCACTCTGCTCAGGGGGCAGGTGGCGCCTAAGCAAAAAAAAATTATTTCTGTAGCTCTGGACTGTGGTTCTGGGGGGTCCCAGGTCAGGGCGCAGCCTGTGGGTGTCACCAGGCGTCTTCCCGTGGTGGGTGGCAGGGGGGACCCAGCTCTCTTCCAACTCTGACTCATCAAGGTGCTCGTCCCCTTCTGGATCATTCTGAGCTCACCTTTCTGCTCCCCTCCCAGAGCCCCGTAGCCTAAGGCTGTTGTCACCCAGGGAGCAGGGATCCACATATGAATTTGGGGGTCACAGACACTCGGTGCCTAACAGCAGGCACCCTCTTCCTGTGTCTAGTCTGTGCACAGCTGGGTACTGTGCGGGCTGTCACAGAGGCCCGTGGGTGTAGGGCCTGATCCCCAAAGCCTCTAGGGATGAACCCCATTCTGAACTGGGGGTGCAGCCTGCTCTCCCTCCCCTCTCAGACTTCACCTCCTGGTGACTCTGGTTCTGGGTAAGAGGCCTGCAGACCCCCTGTGTTCACCCTGCAGGTGCCACACCAGCGGGCCCGCGGGCCCAGGGACCCTATAGGAGACAGTGGTCTCGTCTCAAGGCTTCTTTTGGTTGTTTTTTTGTCTCTGTGTCTCTCTGTCTCTGTCTGTCTGTCTGTCTGCTCCCCACCCTCTCCTTTCTCTTATCATCCCCTGGCTTCCCTCCTCCGTTTTCTTGCAGACGCCAACCTCCTACTCCTTGGCAAGAAAAGCACTGCATTTGTGTCTCCGGGGGCCTGGGCAGCACATTCAGAGGCAAAAGTCCAGCGGGGAGGAGGGCAGGCTGGCGGGTGCCTGGGAGGAGGGCAGGGGCTCACGATGGGGGAGGCACTGCCCTCTCCGGCCCCACAGAGACCTTCTAAATGCTTCTAAATGTGCCCACCAGCGCTGTGCCAGGTGAGAGGGGCGTGCATTGCCACGAGGGTGTCGTGTGCAGGATCTGATGGGAGGGCTGCTGGGGAGGCTTTTCCCCTGGAGGGGAGGCCTGGGACTGAGCCCCTTCTGCCAGAGGTGGTCTGGTGCTGTGGCTTTGAGGGAGCTAGGGCCAGAAAGGCCAGGGCACAGGGACAGCAAGAGGGGGCGAAGGGAAGGCCCCTGGGTGGCCATTTACCCCAGGTGGCTACCGAATGCTTTATAGATGGCTAGTGGGACCCAGGAGCTGAATTTCCAATTCCTCTTTGCTATTTAATTCTAACAATGGACCCGCTCTCTAATTGCTGGAAAGCATTAAGTATGTTTGCAGTGACTTGGCCACGGGAATCTACCATCGCAAATGAACTGAGATGTGGTCTAAGTGTAAAATACCTCCTGGATGTCAAAGGCTGAGCTCTGAGAATGAGTGTGAGCAGCTTGCTGGCTTGCAAGTTTTGAATGTTGGTTGCATGTGGGTATATTTCTGATGCATTGAGTTAAATAACTGATGATGAGGGGCCTCCCTTTTGGCGCAGCGGGTTGAGAACTGCACTGTGAAGCATCCATGACACAGCATCGCGAGATCGATCCCTGGCCAGGGAGGGGACCCACAGGGCACAGCAGACCTCTCCTGCCTCACCCGCTGCTCCCCTCAGCAGTGGATTTCAGTCCGTCTGCCTGTTCTGCTCCCCACTCTGTCTCTGGTGACTCCTCTCACCTCCTGCACGCTGGCCTGTACCCCAGCTCTTGTGTGCATAAACAAATCAATCTTTTTTAAAAAAATAAGTGATGATGAAAATGAATGCCTTAATCTCTTTGCTCCCTTATTGGCGTCTGGTGTTAGCCTCGCGACTGCTCCTTGACTATAACTAGAAAGCATTCCACCCAACTAAAACTCACGGTTTCCAGAATGGAAGGATTCATGCAACCTCAGGCTGGGAATGTCAGTTTCGAGCCGCCCTCCTCTGCACCCCACTCTGTTCCTGCTGCTCCGTGGGGACCAGGCAGCCAGGAGAGGTGCTGGTGAGCAGTGGGAGTCACTTTAGATCGTCAGTTTAGCCATTCCTCTGGCTGCCGGTTGACGCTCAGAGCTGGTGGGAGGGGAGCCTAGTAGGGAGGGGCCCAGCTCTTGGTCCCGGAGTCTCTGTCTGCTAGGACCGCTGCAGTACGCTAGAGGAAGCAGAGAAGGCTGGTCCAGGGGTCACGGAGATGCTCCGAGGGCCAGGGAGCTGGTGACTGAGTCGGCAAGTGCTCTGAATGCCTCCTGTGTGCCAGGCACCGGCCAGGCATCTAGTGGACACACAGGGCTTGGGTCCTCGGGGTCTGCTAGCTCCGTGGGAGACAGACATTAAGAAACACATGAACTGGGCCTCCCTGGTGGTGCAAGGGGTTGAGCGCTGGGGGCCTTCCCCAGTCACTGCAGCATGAGTTTGATCCCTGTCACCGGCCAGGGAAGGGACCCACATGGCACAGCAGACCTCTCCCGCCACACCCGCTGCTCCCCTCAGCAGTGTGTTTCAGTCCATCTGCCTGTTCTGCTCCCCACTCTGTCTCTGGTGAACCCTCTTACCCCTGGTGCCTCTGGTCTGTACCCCAACCCTTGTTTGTATAAATAAATAAAACCTTAAGAAAACGTGTGCACTCTGAGCGACAATGCATCGCTTGGCTTAGTACGGCATCTCATGCCATCATACGGCGAGCTTTATCCCTCTTCCCACCCCACAGAAGCCGAGCCCGCAGGCAGCGAGGCGGCCAGGCTGTCTGTGCTCCTGGGTGTGGCTGCAGGAGCGGGGTCTCCGGCCGACCCTTGTGTGACACCAAAGTCCGGTGACCCCCTTCGCTAAGCACCCCAAATGCTCTCCGAGAGGTCAGGCTGAGGTCTCCCTGTAGGCCTGCCCCTCGTGCGGCTTTCCTTCACAGCGCTCCCCAAATCCATCATCTCTGCTTTTCATGGAAACCCTCGGTGAACCAGGGTGTATTTTTAGCCTGCACCACCTCTTGGGATAATGAGTCTCATACGTTCACTTCCCACTGAGCAAAGCACTACAGCACTTTAATTTTTCCTAAAATGCCTTTGAGTGTCCCCAGGAGATGTAGGTGAGAGGAGTGAAGTTTCCTTGGCTTCTTTCTGCACGGGGCCTCGTCTGGCTGGGTGGGCTTTCTGGAGAAGCCCTCCTGGCCAATGTGCACGCTGACTGGTCCGAGGGCCGCCAGTATCTTTGCCTCGTCAGCTTCCCTGAAAAAGGGGGACAAGGAAAAGGGTGCTGCAGTGCGTGGGGTGACTTTACTGAGTGGTTGTGTGAGGGTGAGGAGAAGAGGGAAACCTCCCTGCCCGCCTCTGCATTGGTGGGGGGGCTTATGGATACACGTGGGGGGGGGCAAGGGTGAATGGAGCCTATATCTAGCCCACAAATTGTAAGATGCACAGGGGGTCAGTGGGAATGATCCTGCTTCTCTGTCCTTGTCGCCACGCTCTGCTCCAGCCGCACCGTCCGCTTGGCAGCCAGGTACACTCTGCCCCAGGGCCTTTGCACTGGCTGCCCCCTGCCTGAAACCCTCTTCCTCTGAATATCCGCATGAACACTCCTGTGCTTCTGCAGGTCGTTGCTCAAGTGGCCTTCTCAGAGAGGCACACCCACCCCACCCCACGGAGGCCCGCGCGCCTCACCAGGCCTCTGACTTTCTCTGTCTTTTCTAGTTTTTCCTGATAGTGCTCATCACGTTCTCTCAAATGCCTCTTGTCCAGCTCCTCCAGGCAGAGATTTTTATCTGTCTTGTTCCCTCTGGTGTCCCCTGCATCTGCGAAGCTGTCTGACACAGCCCAGCACGCAACAGATGTGAGGGGAATGGATAGCCACATCATCTTTCTTCTCATTCGTCCCAAGGATGGGTTTGACACACGTCATTATGCTACAAAAACAATGTCAGCAGGTGTCTGTGTGTGTGTCTGTGTGTGTGAGTGTTGGGAGATAACCATGATCTAATCATTTCATAATAAAACGATTTTTTTAAAGATTTATTTATTTGTACACACAAGAGCTGGGTACAGGCCAGGGTCATGGTTGGTGAGAGGATTCCCCAGAGACAGAGCAGGGAGCAGAACAGGCAGATGGACTGAAACACACTGCTGAGGGAGCAGCGGGTGAGGCAGGAGAGGTCTGCTGCGCCATGTGGGTCAGCTCCCTGGCTGGGGGTAGAACTCGCATTGCAGGGACTGTGGAAACCCCACAGTGAGGTGTTAGACCTGCTGCGCCACCAGGGAGGCCCTCTCTGAGGCCCTTTCTTAAAGGAAGATTTGGAAATTTCTTTTTCCCTAGACTGAATAGCATTGATAAAAATGTCTGCTTGTTTGAACGGTCAGGAAAGGACTCTGCCAACTTTTGTCAATGTCCTCACTCACACTCTACCGGCACTGGGATCCTCATACTGATGTTCTGATTTCCCCACGCAGCCGTACAGCGCATGGCTGGGCCCATTTCACAGACGACAACACTGAGGCCCAGGCCTCCCTGGTGGTGCAGCGGGTTGAGCGCCACACTGTGAAGCATCTGCGGTACAGAGACATGTCTATGTCTCGATCTCCGGCCAGGGAGGGGACCCACATGGTGCAGCAGACCTCTCCTGCCTCGCCCGCTGCTCCCCTCAGCAGTGTGCTTCAGTCAGTCTGCCTGTTCTGCTCCCCACTCTGTCTCTGGTGACTCCTCTCACCTCCCGCAACTCTGGCCTGTACCCCAGCTCTTGTATGCGCAAATAAATAAATCTTAAAAAAATGAGCAATACACACACACCTCTCACCAACCACACACACACACACACACCCTGAGTCTTAGAAAGACGCATACACTGTGGTAGGAAAAACCAATTCTACAAAACCAAACCAATGAGTTCCCTTCATTTCTGTTCCCATCCACGTTGCTGTGTATTTAGAGTCTCTGCCCTGTATGGTTTTCTTTCTTTTAGGGGGTACTTGACATTATATTTGCCATATAATGTGTCTCCCTCACCCCTTTTCAATGACTATTATGTCCCAATTATGCTTTGATGTTGTGACTCGTTTTTAAAAACATCTCAACGGCTGGTCACATTCGTGCCGACGGATAAGTCAGAATTCGTTGCTCATTTTCCCTTGGGTACACATTTAGGTCATTGCCCATGTAGGGGCTCACAGATAATGCTGCAGAGAGCCTGATTTTCGTGGGATCTTTTCTCTCCATGTCTCTGGGGCTGCAGCTCAGGGCTGGCACGAACTGTGCGTACAGAGCTTGGAAGGCAGCTTCAGAGACACCTGCCCTGGGGTGGAAGCCCCTCCAGAGACACGTGAGCAGGGACACGTGATTGACCCTTCTCTATGTCCTGCCTTCTAGGTGCATTTCACCTTCTCGAAATACAAAAAAAATGGTGTTTTTTGAAATAAATTAGGTGACGATGTTAATCGCTGTCATTTCTTTTTCTCTCTTTCCCATTGAAGCTGAACTTTGCCCCACATATTTGTTAACCAGATTAGCTTCCCACTTAAGTAAAGAGTCTGTGTATGGGAGGCAGAAAGATCTTTCAGTTTGAACAGAATTTGAAAAATCTGCAGAAACAAGTAAAGGAAGATAGAAACAAGGCAGCGGAGCCGGAGGTTGTTCCCGAAGATTCATTTCACTCACCTCCTCAGACACACACGATGGGTCCTGTATCCCATGGGAGCTGTCTAGGGAGGGACTGGGGCTGGGAAGGCCAAAATGTGGGCAGAGGTTGCCTCGCTGGATGGCCCTTAAGTTGGGGTCCCTTTCTGGCCACAGCTGACAGTTATGCTCCTGTGCTCTGGGCTGTGATGGGCTCGCCGGTTGCTGAGGGAACCCAGGGAAGCCCCTGCCCTAGCCTAGAGGGTGAGGCGTAGGCCTGGAGGGAGGCCCCCTGCTGGGAAGCACCTGCCCTTCTGTCCCTCACCAGCACGAGCCCCCACTTTTCTGTCCTTCAGACACACCCAGTCAGCGCCACCCCTCAACCCCATAGAATCCACGCAGATGCTGTTCCCTCTGCTTGGCATGCTGTTCCCCACACCTGCACAGGACCTTGTCCTCACCATGCACATCTCTACCCGGATGCCACCACCTCCAGGAAGCCACCCTTGGCTGTTCCTCAGACTCTACCTCCAGAGACCCCATTTTCTTCCCTGCATGGTCTTGCACTGCTTTGGAAATGTCAGTGAATCCTATTCCTCGATTCTCCACCCTGGCTGCTGGGAGGATCCCCAGAGAGCCCTCAAAGATACTGATGCCTGGACTCCACCCAGACTAATTAAATCAGGGCCTCTGCAGGGTGGGTGGAGGCCAGGGTTGTTTGAAAAGCTCCCTAGGGGGTTCTAATGTGCAGTCAAGGCTGGAGATGGGGCTGAGGAAGATCACTCATTTATCGTACATTTATTGTTTGCTCCCACAGCCCCAAAACATGGGCTTTGCCGAGGGCAGACATTGCAAGCGGTACCCTCCATTCTCTCGCACCTGGGGCCTTGCTCCTGCTGCCTTCTCACTCCTGAGATGTTTCTTCATTCAGGGGGGATGGGGCGCCACAGAGATCCCAACTTGTCCGGTGCATGTGAGCACCCCACCAGGCACTTTAATAGTAACTGCCAAAATGTGTTGGTTTCTTGAGCGAACAGTTACTGTGTGCCAGGCACGGTGCTAGGCTCTGTGTACAGTGGGATGCAGTCCTGACCCTATGGACAGGACAGGAAAGCAGAACTAAGCCAACAAACCTGCAGGATAACTTCAGATACTATCACGAGTGCAGAGTTTGGCCATTGTGTCATGGCCACTGTATAGTAATGCCCCCATTTTCCAGATTAGGAACCCAAAGGTTGGAAAAGGAAGCAGGGGGGCTGCAGTCCCCAGCATGGGCTGGAGGAGAGGATGGAGGTGGCGATGCCAGGGGTCTCTTGTCAACTCAGAGCTACCCATGAAGATCAGATCAGGAAAAATGGCAGCAAAATCAGCTCACTCTGTAGCTATCTCTTTGGAAAAAATAAATAAAAGGGCAGCGTGTCTTTAAGGCGGTGAATGTGGAAAAACCCCAGGCCCCTCATTCTGTGCCTGCTCCGGAGCTTGTCTGTATTCCTGTGGCAGCCCGGCCCGCATAAACATGCGGCAGGCAGCTCTCGCAGACACTTTTTAATAGAATCGCTTAAAACAATTAATTACCAGAGTTTTCATTCAAGCTGCAGTGCAAAAGATACGCAGGCAATAAAAGGCATTTATCCGCGGGTTTCTCGAGGCCTGTTTGTTATTAAGATGTAAATTAAATCATCACAGATGTTCCATTTTTTAATCTAGGCCTGGGAAGATCAGGGCCAAGCGTGGCCTAAACGGGTTTATTTCATTACCCGCACATTCATTAGAAACCCACCGTCTTATTGGATATCATTTTTCTTGGGTGCTTTTTCCCCCCTCTTCTTAAACAAATTATCAGGATAATTTGTTCATTTCCCTTTCTATTTGTTCTTAGCACTCATCAGCCGCTGGGTGGGGTCTGAACGCTCCTTGGCAGGGGACTCTATTTGGGGGTCCTTTGGGGATTGTTTAACCCCCCTGGAAGTGGGAGAGACTCAGCATGTTCCCTAGACATGGAGTTGGGGGGAATCATCTGTAAAACAACTCCCTTCCCCAATAAGTGTTACACTGGAGGGATGGGGTTGAAATCCTTTGTGCTAGTTCATAAAGGGTTTAATTTCAGAGTTGGAAGGACCCCCTCGTGATTAATAACCGCTCCCCCATCAGCAGAGCCACACTCAGCACTTGTGACAACATCTGAAGTTATCCTGCAGGTTTGCTGGCTTAGTTCTGCTTTCCTGTCCTGTCCATAGGGTCAGGACTGCATCCCACTTTTCACAGAGCCTAGCACCATGCCTGGCACACAGTAACTGTTCGATCAAGAAACCAATACATTTTGGCAGTTACTATTAAAGTGCCTGGTGGGGTGCTCACATGTGCAATCCCCTGGAGCCCCCTGTCCCCAAAAACCTAGGGAAGAGATAGTGTTACCAGCACCTCCCTCCCCTTTTAACCATGACATCACCACATTGCTGAGAAGTGCTGGAATTTTCCCATGGTCATGACTGGGAGGGCGAAGGAGTTAGGATTTGAAGCCAGGACTGGCTGCTTCCAAATCCCTGTGATTTAACACCTTTCTCTTCCATAGATGGACATTGGACATTGAGTTCCAAACTCACTATAATGTTTAACACAGGATGCTTATAAATGAGTGCCCTACCCACTAGCCGAGGGCAATGCTCGACCCAGCTCAGGAAGACTCCTGGAAGGGTGCCCACTGGCATCATCTCTTCAGCACCCACTGTTTCTGTTTGGTGGATGCGGCAGCTGAAGTGCAGCCACAGAACACCTATGGGGGCTGACACTGGGGACCGGCCACAAAATTGCAGGGCTCAGAGAAAACTGACAACATGGGACCCTATTGAAAATGTCTATGCATTCCAAGAGCATTAAGCTCTCACTCCACTTCCCTGACCCACCTGCCTCCTCCCCACCTTTTCTCCATCTCCATCTGTTCAATCAAACCGTCCCTCATAAATGGGACAGTATCAACCCATGTGACCAAAGACTGGACTCACCATGCCCCCGGCTACGGTGTCCCCAGCTCGTTCCTATGCAAGATAATTCCCTTGCATTTCTCCAACAGCCTCACGAAACACCTACCCCACTCCCATTGTGTAGGGCAGGAATCAGAGAGGTGCAGTGACTTGTACAAGGTCACAGCCAGAAGGTTCCAATCCTGCTCTGTGTCCTCAGTGGCTATTGGACCTGCTTTGCTTTAAAGCTAATTTTTAAAAAAGATTTATTTATTTATGCACACAAGAACTAGGGAATAGGTGAGAGGTGCAGGGGGTGAGAGGATCCACCAGAGACAGAGTGGGGAGCAGGACAGGCAGATGGACTGGGATTCACTGCTGAGGGGAGCAGCGGGAGAGGCAGGAGAGGTCTTCTGCACCATGTGGGCCTCTCTCCGGCCAGAGACAGGGGCGAACTTGTGCTGCAGTGGCTGCGGTTTGCTTCATAGTGCGTTGCTTAGCCCATTGTGCCACGGAGGAGGCCCAAAGCTCATCTTCTGTAGAAGCTACTCCAACAAAGTAAGACCCAAGTGATTTCCCTGAGGTTTGGGCTGGGGTCCGAGTCTTCCCTTTCATCCCCAGCAGCATCAGGTCAGGGACAAATGTCCTTTTCCAGAGGTGTGTCCTTTCCCAAGTTCAATGGGCTAGTCCGTGGCACTTGAACTTGACTCTGCTAACCTTTAGAACCCCTTTTCTGCCTCAAAGTCAGAAGCACTTGCTGGGCCTCTGACTCTGCCACCAGCTCTGGTGATGGAGGCGAAGGGCCAGGCTCTGCCACCTTGACCTTGCCGGAGCTTGGAGCATCCAGTCCAAGAGAGCAGCAGGGTCCTGGAACGAGCAGCGACGAGGTGCGGGGACCCCACCGGGGTTTACAGTGAAGACCATTCCTCAGAGGCACCGGCCCAGATACCCCCCTCGCCTTCAAGGCGTCTGTGCACAGGCAAGGCGGCCCCCCACTGTGAAATGATCATTTTCTGCTTCCTGCCTGTGCCCGGTCTCATATTTTCATCAAGTTCTGAAGAAAAAGAATGGGAAAATATCGTGGCTCTTATCCCCCCTGCGTGCTGCAGAAATTGCCTTTTTATAAAAGTCCTTGTGGCTTCCTGAGTATTTCACCGCTCTCCGGGCTGGACAACCTTGTCAGTGTCTCCTCCTCCAGCCTGCCCGAGCCTCCCTGGCGTTGAAAACTCCAGAAAAGGGGGGTTGGCATTTAGGGAGTGAGCAGAGGGCAAGTGGCAAGAGCTCACTGGAGTCAGCCTCTGAGATGGGTCCACGCCAGCCACCCCCCTCTGCACCCAGAGAAACTGGGGCTGCTGATAGCCACGGCCCCTGGCAAACAGGCTGGTGTCGAGTCTATCTGTGCAGGCTGGGCGACCTTGGGTCACTGCCAGCCCCTCTCTGAGCCTGTCTCCCCGGCCGTGAAACGTTATGGTGATCCCCGCCATGTCGGAGTGTTATGAGGATTAAATGAGGGGCTGTTGCTAAAGCCCCCAGCGTGGAGTCTGGCACACAGCATGTTCCCCACACAGGACAATTTGCCACCAACCCACCCCATTTCCCCTTAAGTCACTTTAGGACAAAAAATACATCTCATGAGATTAAAATCTCTTCTTTACCCACCCCTTTCCCTCCTCCCAGTTGGGTAAATGCTGAATTTATAAATAGTTTGAAAAAAGGCTTGGACACGTTCCTGCATAATTGCGCTGTGGAGTTATTAAAGGTAAAACACCTGCCATAAGACACTCAGCCGGCGTCTGCTCCAGCGTCCTGGGCTCCCGGGAGCTGCTCGTCTGTGGCTGGCACCCAGACCTGTGGTAGTCCAGCCCTCATTGTTATGCAGAATTAATGGAAGGATTCATATGTTTTCTTGTAGAATGTTCTTCTTCCCCCCAAATCGAGTTCTTTGTAATGAACTGGTAATGCAACTGTAATGAACTTTGTAATGCAACTGGTAGTTGCAGCCTTACAGAACAAAGTACACACACACACACAGAGGTATGTGTACCTACATGGACACACACACCTATGCTCACATGTACACACCCAGGGGCATGCACGCTTTATTATATAGTTTACATTATATATTTCCTCTATACATATATATACGATCAAATACATTTTCATTTAAAAATTTTTTTAGGGCCTGCCTGGTGGTGCAGTGGGTTCGAAAATGCACTATGAAGCAAACCGCAGCCACAGCAGCACGAGTTCAATCCCTGCTGCCAACCAGGGAGGGGACCCACATGGTGCAGCAGACCTCTCCTGCCTTGCCCGCTGTTACCCTCAGCAGTGTGTTTCTGTCGGTCTGCATGTTTTGCTCTCCATTCTGTCTGGTGAACCCTCTTACCTCTCACGACTCTGGCCTGTACCCCAGCTCTTGTATGCATAAATAAATAAATCTAAAAAAAAATAAATTAAAAAAAAGATTTATTTATTCATGCATACAAGAACTGGGGTACAGGCTAGAGATGTGGGGATTGAGAGGACTCACCAGAGACAGAGTGGGGAGCAGAACAGATGGATCCACTGAAACCCACTGCTGAGAGGAGCAGCGGGTGAGGCAGGAGAGGTCTGCTGCGCCATGTGGGTCCCCTCCCTGCCTGGGGATCGAACTCTCACTGTAGTGGTTGCCAATAGCTTCATATCGCGGTGCTTAACCCCTTGTGCCACCAGGGCAGGTCCTGAACAAATGTATTTTTAAATCCCTAAATAAGATTAAGAGATTTGGTTGAACTTGGGATCTTGCGAGTGACTAGGACTCAGACAGGGAGTCTTTCTCTCTGCTCTTAATTAGGAGGTCACATGAATAGGGCTGTTCAGAGTAAAGAACAAAGCAGCAGGACCCAACAGACTAGCAAGCCATGGTAAGAAATGGAAGGAGCCAGTGGGCATAGTTTTGGGCAGAATTGTCTTTCCTGAAGTGTTGTCACTATAGGACATGACTTTGAACTTTGCTCCTTGGAGGGCATGATTGATGAATTCTTTCTTGGGTCTATAAATGAAATCCCAGCTGAGAAGTTTGTTTTAGAGTTCAGAGTAAGAACATGGTAGGTCAACATCCAAGAAATTTTCTTAGGACCATTTCATAACTTATTTTTAATTATTTACTGTTTCATTTTTTTTTTTTTTTACTGTTTCATGATTTTACTTTTGCATAGGTCTCTAGAATGTCCCAAACAAGATTTTACTTCCAATGCAGAAACTGCTTATCTATTTTGGGTGGAGGGGCTATATTTTTCCTCTTGGTGTCCTATCTTATTAGTCCTGTGTTTGGATTCTATTCTTTTTCGAATGAAGTCTCTGAAATCATTTTTCTCCAAAGTAATGGGGTTCAAATATTATTTTAAAAAGGAGAAGATGGGCCTCCCTGGTGGCGCAGGGGGTTGAACACCGCACTGTGGGGCGTCTGCAACCACTGCAGTATGAGTTCGATCCCCGACCAGGGAGGGGACCCACAGGGTGCAGCAGTGTATTTCGGTCCATCTGCCTGTTCTGCTCCCTGCTCTGTCTCTGGTGACTCCTTTCACCCCCCATGACTCTGGCCTATACCCCAGCTCTTGCATGCATAAATAAATCAATCTTTTTTTAAAAAAAAATAAAAAGCAGCAGGCGAGTCAAACTTCGCTGGCTGGCAGTTATGATCACTAGATGACCTTCCTCTGACAACATACTAACAGAGGCATGTAGTAGGGACTTAATGCCAAGGCCCCCTTTTTAGGAGATTATAAATAGGGACACAGCAGGCCTCTGAAAGAATCCGAAGACCATAGACGGGAAATATAAACGTCATCAGGTGTACGAGGAGCTGGAAGGCTGCTTTCACTCTCGGATGGGGTGTCCTCGGCTTCCTTCTGGCCCACGGAACGGGGGTCACGGATGGACTGACGAGGGTCCTGGGTTACCCTGGAGCCCCCTGGCTGGCAGACATACTGATCCCTTTTAGGCGTGGACCGAGTCCTCTCATTGCTGGAGTATTACTTCAACTCCTGGGCTTGGGAGGCGCAGAGCATCTTAGCAGATATGTTTTAAGTCACTCTCATTCCTTCCTAAAGGGCACAAGAGCAGAGTCCCTGGCCTGGGCACCTTCCCTTGCTCGTGGGTCCCAGATTGCCCCTGAAGCTGACAACTGCCAGCATTAACGGCCACGAGAACTCTCTGGACGTACCTGTCTCCTCTCTCTTCCGTCATCTTTTCTCTCCCTTTCCCTGGGCTAGCTTCCTTTCCCCTTTTCTCGCTCCTGAATTATTTTATTTCCTCTCTCTTCTTTCTCTCTTTCTTCCCATCACTCTTTTTAAAAAATGATTTATTTATTTATGCAAACAAGAACTGGGGTACAGGCCAGAAGTGGGGGGTGGTGAGAGGATTCGCCAGAGACAGAGTGGGGAGCAGAACAGGCAGATCCACTGAAACACACTGCTGAGGGGAGCAGCGGGGAGGCAGGAGAGGTCTGCTGCGCCATGTGGGTCCCCTCCCTGGCCAGGGATCGAACTTGTGCTGCAGTGGCTGCGGATGCGCAGTAGTGAGGCGCTTAACCCCTTGGCCCATCTCCCCATCACTCTTTACTCTCAACTTTTTCTCTTCCCCCATTTCTCTTCTCTGGTGTCTTGTGTATTTCCCTCTCTTCTCCTCCATTTCTTTATCCCTACCCCCTTCACTCTCTCCTTGCTTTTCCTTTTCTTTTCTCCTCTTGTCTAGCTCTTCCCAGCTCCCAGCCTCCCTCTCCCCAGCCTCCTTGAGAACTTGGCAGAGGACTCAGCAAACCAGCCCCTGAGACTGGCACGAAGCGCGCTGTTCTCACCAGACCTGAGACGAGCGCCCAGCCGGCAATCACCCCGGTTTGACATGGTGTGGGGCACGTGAGACGGATATGGACCGTCTCAGAGGGAGATTTCCTCTGCTCCCAGATCTGTCAGCATTTCAGATGGTTCTGGAAACCATAGGAGATTGGGACCAAAAACACCTCTCGGTTTTGGCAGAGTAACTCCTCTGTGTGGGTTTTCTGAGGGCGGGGCTCCTGACGCCTGAGGGCTGCAGGCCGGTGGTTTTAAAAGATGGGGGAGGGGCTGAGGAAACTCCAGAGGCCAGACAGAAAAGCTAGGGGCACCCTGAGGGATGTGCCCAGGCTGGAGACAGGGCAGCCCAGGGGAGCGCTCCCTTCCTGTCCTGTCACAGGTTGGCTGACTCCTCTCTCCGCTCCAGGGACGCTCCAGGTGTGGGGAGAGGCAGGAGGCTTGAATCTGTCATCTGGGCTCAATGTCCGTCTACTCATTCATGTCTTCATTTCTTTTTTTTTTTTCTTTAAAGATTTATTTATTTATGCATGTAAGAACTGGGGCACAGGCCAGCGGTGCCAGGGTGTGAGAGGAGTCACCTCACCAGAAACAGAGTGATCTACTGAAATGCACTGCTGAGGAGAGCAGTGGACCAGACAGGAGAGGTCTGCTGCGCCATGTGGGTCAGCTCTCAAACTCATGCTGCCGGCGATCAAACTCGTGCTGCCGTGGCTGCCAGTAGCTTTATAGTGCCGAGACTTAGCCCCTTGTGCTACCAGGGAGGCCTTCGGTTAGTAAAGAAAACTGTAGAGCGTGCATTCAAAATATAAATATTACTTTAAGTACATTATTGATGTAGATGTTTATCTTTCTCTACCAGATACTAATAATAATAACAATCAAGAAACAACAAAAACCAAAAATGAAAAGACAAGGACAAATTGGGGATACTTGGTGGGGAGGTGGGAGGGAGGGTTGAGGGCAGATGGGAGCACGGGAGACTGAGGTGATGGTGCACTGGTGAGATGGTGATGGGGAATACATGGGGTTACAATTGATGTCAAGTATATATAAATAAAGGAAAAAAATAAAATGAAGGAGAAAGAAAAAAAAAAAAAACTCAGCGGCTAGGGCCAGCAGCAGATTATAAAGGGCAAGATTAGTGGATAGGAAGGTATGGGGTTTTTTTAAAAGATTTTTTATTTATGCATATAGGAGTGGGGGTACAGGCCAGAGTCATGAGAGGTAAGAGGACTCCCCAGAGACAGAGTAGGGAGCAGAACAGGCAGACTGACTGAAACACACTGCTGAGGGGAGCAGCGGGTGAGGCAGGAGAGGTTTGCAGTGCCATGTGGTTCTCCTCCCAGGCTGGGGATCGAACTCGTGCTGCAGTAGCTGTGGATGCTTCATAGTGTGGTGCTTAACCCCTTGCACCACCAGGGAAGCCCAGGAAGATATGTTTTAATAAGCAATCAGAAATGAAAAACTAGACTCATTCATGGGAACATGGATGGATCTGGAGGGGATTATGCTTAGCGAAGCAAGTCAGAAGGCAAAAGAAAAA
>JAGFMF010011719.1:7485412-7519292 GCA_019455555.1 Galemys pyrenaicus | reverse complement strand
AGGTGATGGTGCACTGGTGAGATGGTGATGGGGAATACATGGGGATTACAATTAATGGCAAGTATATGTAAATTTTAAATATTTTAATAAAAAAAAAGAAAAAAAATTAATAAAAAAATAAGCATAGATGCAGAAGAGAGCAATAAAAAGATGGAACATAGGAAAAGACAAAGGAAACAGATTAGAACAGAATGAGTGATCAATATAGCTGTGATAAAACCTCCAAAAAGGAGAAAATGGTGGTGGGAGGAGCAGAAGACAAAGAGATAAAGAAGAACAAAAAAAGATGTGTTTTCAGAATACATCAGTGTAGTAGCACACAGCAAAGCCACCTTCCACAAATATTTAGTCTTGAATGACAATGAAAACATACAAGTCAAGTGCAGCAGGTATAGCTGTGCTTAGTGGCGGATACATAGACTGAAATGCACTTGTTACAAAAGACTGACAGGTAATGAGCAAAGTAATTGACTTGAGAATTTAAAAAACAAAAAAACTGGCAGGATATATAGCCTTCAAAGATGTTCTGTCCTACTGAGGATAAGCCTCAAACTCAGCCTATGAGTTTTATATGGTCTCACCTTTACTCACCTCTTCAACCTTAACCATAGCTCTTCTCACTGCCTCCTTCCCAGTAACCCCTGCGTGTCCCCACACTCCAGCCAGGCCAGTTTTCTTCTCGTTTCTTACATGCCAAGCATTGTTCTGCCTCAGGACCTTTGCACTTGCTGCTATGTCTTTTTGGGACGCCCACTTCTCTCCCAACCATCACACGTATATCTCTTCCAAAGGTTTACCTTTGTCATCCATCAGGTCTCAGAGGACTCCTGGTCCACCCTAGTGCGGTTCTTCCTTAGTTTTATTCCATGACACTCGCCCTTGTTTGTTTACTTCCTTCTTTTCTCTTCTCCCCACTAGACCCTGGTTCCATGAGGACAGGGTCTTACGCCTTGGTCACAGCTGTATGCCTAGTGCCTGAAACAGGGCCAGAGCCAGAGATGTTAGGGTGATAAACTTTCCTGATTTTCCTATGTCCCAAGAAACCCATCTCAGGTCAGCTGGAGTGATAGGACATCCTAGTGTTTACACTGTATGCATTTTGAAATAAAAAATGACCCTGTTAAACTTCAATATCAGGGCTAAATAGAGTTTACATTTTACGAAGTCCCTTTCATATAAATAAATAAACAAATGACTAAATAAATAAATAAATGATATATATGATATTATTTAAATTAGTTTGTGGAATAACCTGAAAATACGTGCAATTATCCACACACCCTGTTGGATCGACAGAGCCTGGAATGGGGGAGAGGACTCACCTTTTGCCGGGTGTCTGGTTCTCCCCAGGCTGTGCCCTTGGCCTGTCGAGAAGCTGGGGGTGGCCTGCAAGCGCTCCTCCGCCTGCCTGATCGCTGAACTCTGGAGTAAGCAGGCATTGTATGCCTTTCTCATTTTGTAAAACCCGTGTCATGAAGAAATCGCAACAAGAGAAGGACAAAAGGCCAGGAAAATTGCTTTATTAACCTAGCCAAAAGACCCAGTAGGTGTGAGCCATGCTCCCTACTAGTTAATTAGCTGCCCTGAAGGCCTTCTTCATCCAAGGTCTCCGGGAACAGAGCCCCCCTTTGTGGGCAGGTAAACAGCTCATTTTCCCATCAACTCCCTAACTTCTCATCTCACACATCGGCTGGGGCCGACCTGGGGTCAAGGTGACGAGTGTCGACACATCCCAGGGGACCTGTAGCTGGGTTGCTGAGGATGGGGGTGCGGATCTGGGTGGGGTGCTCAACAGTGTTAGTGTTCAGGATAAAGGGAGGGGCATCTGGTCCTCCTCCCAAGTGCTGTGCCCTGTTTGTGGTTCTCCCAGAACCGCGAGTTCTGATACATGCAGCCCCACACTTTGCCCTTGCAAATGAGCTTTGTGTCCCAGCAGATCATGGTAAGTGTAGGTTCTGGTGCTGAAGATCTGGGTGGGGACACAGTTCTGCTATCTTCAGCAAGTTTCCAGGGGATTAGGATGCTGTTGGCCGGTGGACCATGTTTTAAGGAGCAGGGTTTAGATGCTTCCCTGGAGGGCCAGTGGGTCCTACACATCGTGACCCCATTGCTCTGGCCAGGGCTGGGAAAGGGCACCCCTCACCGGTGGCCATGAGACACCCCATCATGCTCAGTCTACTTTCCTCAACAGCCCGGTGGTCACAATAGGTCACCTGCATCCCCTCCTCACCAGCTGGGGTATAAATGAAATCATGCTGCTCTGCTTGCTTTCTTTATTAACTGTAGGGTTGAGGCGTAACTTTTAGGAGCACCAGGCACAAATCACTCAAGGCCATTTTACATAGGTCTTGGTCACCGTGGGCGGCCATAGCAAAGTGCCATCAACTAGGACTCAAATAACAGAAATTTACTTTCTCACAGATCTGGAGCCTGGAAGTCCAAGAGCAAGGTGCTGATTTGACTCCTGGTGAAAACTCTAGTCCTGCAGATTCTACCTTTTCACTGTGTCTTCACATGGCTTTTCCTTGGTGCACACATGTGGGGTAGGAGTGGGGAGAGAGAGAGAGAGAGACAGAGTGAGAGAGAGAGAGAGACAAAGAGACTTCCTCTGTTCTTGTAAGGATGCTAACCCTATGGTACTATGACCTCACTACCCATACGACCTCATTTAATCTTAATTATCTTCCAAAGCCCTTAGTTCCAAATACAGTCACACTGGGGACTAAGACTTCAACATATGAGTTTTGGAGTGACACAGTTTATTCCACAAACTCCCACCAGATAAAGACAAAAACATTTCAGAAGCTTTAATAGTCGCTCTTATACTCCACTTTTGTCAATGCGTCTCCTCCCCAAAATAACCATATTCTAACTTATATCATTATCGATTTGTTTTGCCAGTTCTTGGACTTCATGCTGGTAGAACTAATCAGCAAGTACTCTTTTTTGTGTGTATCTCTGGGCTTCTTTCACTCAACATCATGATCATTACATGTGCTTCTTCTTGTGCTCCTGTTTCTTTTGCTTCCTTTTTTTTGGCTGAGTAGTAGTCCATTGTATAGATATACCACAATATGTTTGTATTCTCAACTGTTGATAAGCATTTAGTCAATTTTCAGTTTTAGGGTATTATGGGTAGAGCTGCTATGAATATTCTTGTAGTTCCTCTGGTGAGAAAATAAATATTTCTGTGTATATGAGTGTACCATTTCCTAGAAATGAAATTCTTAAGTCACAGTGTAGATATTCAGCTTTTGTAGCTACTACCAAACTGTTTCCAAAATGGTTGAACCATTGTGCACTCTCACCAATGGCTCTGAGGAGACCAGTGAATCCCTATGTCTCCAGGTACTTGATAATATCAGTTCTTTGATTTAGTTCTTCTGGAAGATGCATGGGGACATGTCATGCGCTTTCAATTTGCCTTTAGCTTATAACTAAAGATACTGAGCCATTTTCATATGCTTAGTGACCATTTAGTAATCTTTGAGAAATTATGGTCTCTTTTAAATATTCAAATTTATCAATAAAAACCAGTCAAATATAGGGGCCTCCCTGGTGGTGCAGCAGGTTGAGCACTGCACTGTGAAGCATCCGTGGCACAGCAGCACGAGTTCGATCCCCAGCCTGGGAGGGGACACACATGGCGCAGCAGACCTCTCCTATCTCGCCCGCTGCTCCCCTCAGCACTGGGTTCCAGTCGATCTGCCTGTTCTGCTCCCCATTCTGTCTCTGGTGAGTCCTCTCACCTCCGTGACTCTGGCCTGTACCCAGCTCTTGTATGATAAATAAATATTAAAAAAAAACCAGTCAAATCTACCAGGAAGACTCACGACTCCCTCTGCATTCTGAGTTCCTTTTTCCATTGAATTGTCCAAGAAGGATCACCTGACTGGATCATTCTTGCTTCTGAAGTTGAAGAGTGAACACACTGGTCTCACCTATAAACAGTCTCCACCAGGTGGTGCTGTTGAGTTCTAGCCTGGTGCAGCCTGGTGCACTCCTTTCCTCTGATTTGCCAATGCTGCTCCACACCCCTGCCAGGTTACAGGACTGTGCCATGCTCATGGTCTCAGGTAGCCTTTCGGAGACCAGAGCCACCCTAGTCACTGAACACCCCAGGTT
This sequence comes from Galemys pyrenaicus, assembly GCA_019455555.1. NCBI lineage: Eukaryota > Metazoa > Chordata > Mammalia > Eulipotyphla > Talpidae > Galemys > Galemys pyrenaicus. The sequence goes on along the minus strand of JAGFMF010011719.1, from coordinate 7,515,167 downwards.
GATGTTTATGTTTTTGAAACAATCAAGCAAAGAGTCTGCAACAAAATCAGTCTCCCCACTCACTTCGGCCATTAATCTTTGCCCAGCAATTGGAGGTTGCTGTGGGGGCTGCATTTGTGGACCAGATAGAAGGAAGAGGGATCTTCTTTCACTGTGAACTCCATTGCAAGGTCCTTCACTGGTAAATTTGCTTCCTCTGAGGCCTCCCTAGTCCTGCAGAGAAGTTCAAGTTGGCTATTAGAAGGAAATGAGTCCAAACTCAATCTTTTACTATCAGAAATGTATATTTCTCTGATCACTAGGGTAGGAAAACTACATTATTAATGGTTCTTTTCACTCTTCCCCTGAGTAATGGGTGTTCATCATTCTATCTAGAAGGACCACTTATGTGGCTCTTCGAGAGTCCCAGAGTTTACCTGAGGATAACTGGTTGTGTCACGTAGAGGAGTGCCAGTTTTTATCAATTAAAATAAAATAACAATATTAAGATCTTTTTCACTAAGTCTCTCATTACAAATATTTATTCTAGAAGAGTTTTGTATTGATTAGAGATCTTGGATTAAAGCACAGAGGATACTTGTACTTGAAAGGTGGTAGAGGGGTCTGGCCTTGGGAAATGATCTAAAAGTCCTCAATAGCTGGCCAGTAGGTTTTAGTAGGAAAGTAAAGCTCTAGAAGAGGAAGAGCGTGTCTGGGGAGATGGTGTGGAAAGAGGAGAAATGGACCAAGACCCATCCTACAAGGATCAACTGGTTAGAGAAGGGAGAGGAATCTGGGGTGGGAGTGGGGGTGCCTCCCATATATGCCAGGAAAAGAAGAGAGGGAAAAGTGGAGTTATCAAGCAAGGGTGGGTACACAGAGTCAGGTCCATGTTCTAGGAGGTCCCCTGGCTGCTCTACAGAATGGGCTGCAGCAGAGTGAGGCAGGCTCAGGGAGTTGGCTGGGATGGAGACCCACGAGGAGGTGAAGGGGACTTGGGCTTGGGGTTGTGGTGTCTCAGGAGTCAGGTCCCTGGGGGGAGTTGGAGATGATGGAGCAGGAGGTGAGGGAACAAGGGCAGACAGGGACGTGTCTGAGCCCTAAAGCTTCTGTTGGTGGCATTTTGACAGCTGGGGAGGGAAAATAGAAGATCAGGCTGGACAGAGATGCAAAGTCATAAGGTGAGTTTGGGCATGCTGAACTTGGGAGGGGCTATCATGGGCTGAATTGTGTCCCTGTAAATTTATTTGGAAACTGAAGTCCTAAACCCCAGCACCCCAAATGTGAGTGCATTTAGAGGCAGGGTCTTTAAAGAGACAATTAAATTCAGGTAAGAAGGCCAGGGTGGGTCCTTATCTGGTCCACCAGGTCTTACTGGTGTCTGTGCAGGAGATTCAGACACAGAGACACGAGAGCTGCCTGTGCACAGAGGAAAGACCACGTGGAGAAGACACAGAGCAGGCCACCTGCAAGCCAAGGAGACAGACTCAGCTGGTCCTCACCTTGATCTTGGACATCCAACCTCCAGAACAGTGAGAAAATACATTTCGGTGGTTTAAGCCACCCAGTATGTGGTACTTTGTTACAACAGCTCGAAATGACTGCTACAGACACCCAGGAGGCCGTAGCAGCCCTGCCCCAGAGATGCTCTGGGCACAGGACGGGGGCCTGGGAACCCCCCATCGACTCCTCCCTCATCACTCTGAGCCCTGCCTGAAACATCTGCAGCATCTCTCTGAGCATCAGAAGACTTCCAGTCAGCCTGCCCTGAAGGGAGCCGGCCTTAGCTGGAGGCCTGACTTGAAGGCATCTCACTGCCTCCTTCACCCTGCAGTTCGGTGATGCCAAATTACACATCACCTCCTGGGCCCACGGCTGTGTTCTTCACAGACCCCACAGTGGCAGCTCATGAATATTTGCTGAGCTGCTCACATATGCAGTGCAGTGGGGGGAACAAATAATAAGGGGAGAGAGAGAGAGAGAGAGAGAGAGAGAGAGAGAGAGAGAGAGAGAGATCCTTCCATTTTCATCTCCAACAGACAGGACAGAGCGAAGATNATCAGGGGAGAGAGAGAGAGAGAGAGAGAGAGAGAGAGAGAGAGAGAGAGAGAGATCCTTCCATTTTCATCTCCAACAGACAGGACAGAGCGAAGATGCTGGTAGAGGGGAATCTGGTTTGAGAGCACAAGCTTTTCCAGGGGGATAAGGGAACAGCTTCTTGTATAATGAGATTGACTCTTAAATTGAAAGTGCTAGCGCTTGTGCTGCAGTTCAGACTCCCCTGCTGTGCGTTTATTCCCAAGGCTCTAACATTAAGACATCGTACATACAAGCTGGGAGCGTTCAATTAGGTTTTCTGTTATTAATCAGTCAATTAAGTCGCAATCTCTGGGATATACATTTTCACTCTTAAAGAGGTGAGAAGCGTGCCTAGCCCCCCAATCTGGTTTGGTGTGCCAACAGGGTGTGGAGGGAGAGGCTAGGGGGCCCAGGAAGCTAGAGAAAAAGAGGAGAGGATGGGATAGCAAGAGAGAGTGGGGCTGTGGGCAGGGTGGGTGTTTTGATTTGGCAGCCTCAGGAGCATGACTGTGTGGGCTTTTGTTGTAGAGACAATGACAAGTGGAGACCAGATAGAAGAGGGATCACTGGCTGTGGAGCTGGGTCAACGTTGAAGTAGGTCAGATAGGAGAAATGTAGTTTAGCTTTCCTGAGCCTCAGTCTTCCCATCTGCAGAATGGGATATTTCCCTCTTTTATTAGATGCAAGTCCAAAGTAAGATCATGCATACAAAAACCATTTGTGAATGGATCACATGCTAGAAGGACAAGGGGAAATAGCAGTAGTCATGACAGACAGAATATTAAAGTTTATACATACAAAGTTGAAGAGAGCAATGAGTTTCTTGAACGTACAAGATTGGTCCATGGAAAGAGTGGTTACTTGGCACAGGTATTCCATTATTAATTTCTTTGGGTATTTCCAGATAGACAAAAAGTTAAGATAATACTCTTAACCTAGATAATATGCTAACACTTCTCTAAGACAAGGTCCCCCAGGTTTATAGCACACCCATATATGACCAGACTGCTATGATTGGTGGGCAGGATTGAGGGAGGAGGAGAGGACAAATATTTCTAAAATCTTTTCATTATGGTTTCAAATTTTATTTATATTTATAATGAGCATCAACCAGAAGAAAGCTGTCAATCCACTGATGACAGTGAGCTCTTAAAGGAAACAGGTAAGACCAGCTAATAATTAGTACATAAATCAATTTCAAGCCTTTGAATTTGTGATTAGCATACAAGTAATTTGTTGTTTGACATTTTTGAAATTAAATGTTGGTGTAATTAGCACATAAATCATTTGTACATGGGTGTTCCTGAAATGTCTGATGTGTAATTAGACATAAATCATTTGAATTTGGGGTTTCTTAGTTTTGGTGTGTTGTTAGCACATAAATAATTTGTATATTAGTGTTTTAAGAGTGTCCGTTGTGTAATTAGCACATGGATTTTTTGCAAATAGGCATTTCAAATTATTTGTTGTGTAATAAGCATGAAAATAAGAAGCACATAGAATTATCTAAAGTATTTAGTGGGCAGTGAGCATTTTTTTTTAGGAAATGGGGGTCTCGAAGGTGTCTTTTGTAATTAGCACATATAGGGGTTGTAGATGTGTATGTTTAAATTGCTTGATTTATAATTAGTACACAGATCATTTTGTGAATGAGCTTTCTTAAGTGATTTATAATTTGCATAGAAATCATTTATCAATGGGCGTTTCTAGAGTACTTGATTTACAATTAACATATATGCAATTTGTAGATGGGTCTTTAATAACTGCTTGACAAAGTTCTTCCTCTCTTAAGAGATATTCTTTTATCCTGTTTACATTTGCTTAGCAAGCCTAATTACACTTGTAAGAAGAAAGATTTCACTAGTTGTTGAATTTTATGCTTCTCACTCACTGAAAGTTCAAAATGCATAGAGATATGTCTCTAGCCTCAAAATATTTCATCAGAGTTTGCTGCTGTTTCGAATGAGACCAAAAGTCTTGTGCTTTCCTAGAGACTCAGGTCAAATCTCAAAGCTCCTTTCATTGATGTGAAGGTGCGTCATGTGTTCCAGGAGGTCATAAAATATCCTGTTAAAGACTGATTACTAGAGATATAATAAAAAAAATCACAGGCAACAACAATTTATAAATAAATATGAACTTTATTCAAGCTAGAAACTCTGCTATCTCCAAAATCATTAGGCAGAAAACAGAAAAGGGATTTAAATTATCAAGTACTTACTAGATGGCAAGACTCATCCTCATTGCACTATGAGTGGAGCCTCAACTAATTATAATAATCATCTCGAGAGGCAGACATTGAAGGTATAGCATTAATAAAAGATGCAACAGGAAAAAACATTATACATTATATGAATGTAGGCTATGTCTTTTGAAAATCACATTATAGACAAAATAAAGAAAAGATGATCATGCCTAGATAAATTCTTGGTTGACTCCCAAAGGTAAGTTAAAAATTCATTAAGTATCTAGACAGAAAAAATTTAAAATATAAAAGAATCATCCTATCTTCAAAAGACTGAGATTTCTCCTCTCCAATAATCAATACCTTTAGAAATGAATATTGAAAGAATAAAACGTGTAATCCCAAAATTTTATACCCAGCCAAACTATTTTTAATGCATGAAAGAAATAGAAGAAAATATTCTTAGACAATTAAGGATTCAAAAATAAAATCATACTCTCATGTACCTTTTTGAAAAAAAATATTATTTGAAGATTTGGTCTAGCTGACAAATGGAGATTTCAAATCCTGACTCAAGAAGGATTAATTTGGCCTAGCTGACAAAGACTCAAGAAAGATGAAATACAAGCCACTTCTTGATTAGGACCCAGCAAGAAATCCTACCTAAATAATGGAGTGACTTAGAGTTTGGTCCTAGGAGAGGAAAAGAAGAAGAGGTACATCTGAAGGAAACCCTACTTGGATCATTTCTTCCCTTGAACTGGAATGTGTAGGGAGTAGTAGTACAGAGTCCAGCTAGAATCCCGAGGAAGCGTCTAAACTTAGTAATGAACTTACATTACATTCCTTCCTCTTTCTAGACCTTGGTTTTCCTAAATAAAGAAAGGTGGGAATAAACAAAATGGTCACTTAGGATACCTCCAATCAAAGGAGACTCTTCCCCAGAATTAAGAGATTACTTAGAGCGCAAACTTATCCAATCATATATAGTAGTTTCTCCATCATTAGTTGTTCATCAACCAGCTTGTAATGTCTATGTTAGTAGTGTTTTAAGTTACCTAAGATTTTTCTTTAAATAAGTTATTTCATAAAAATTTAATTAACAATGATTTAATTTACAGAAATTTTTATTAAATAAAATTAAATTTGATTTTCTAAATTAAATTGCTAAAATGAAATAATTTGACTTAATTTTAATATTTTATTTAATATATACACTTATTTCAAAAGATAAATTTATGTGACCACTTGCAATGGAAAACCCTTATCATCAGCCATCAGCCATAAGTAGGAAGGCAACCAACTATATCAAAACCATAAAAATGTTGAATTTTGTCATTAAAATAATACATAGGTTTTTATTTTTGTTAGTTTTTTTTATACCTTAACAGCTTTAAAATTGGGAAGTGATTTACAATGAATGCTATTTTACAATTAACTGGAATACTTTTTCTTTGTTTTTTGGAGGTGCCATCTTGGAACTATGGCACCTTAGAATAGCTGAAATATGGTAATATACATAGCTGCTCAGATACCACATCTTACTGGAAGTTCTGTATTTGAAGACTTCTCGCTGCTAAAAAGGGAATTTAGCAAGTGCTAGAGAAGTGTTAGAAACAGAGTAGTAACAAGGAGGATCTCGCTGTATAAGTCAGAAAGCTTGAAAGGGATTTGGGGAAGGGTTATCGAAAGCAACGTCCAAAGATGCCCCAGGAGCAGCTCTTTACATGGCCAGGGGAACAGTGATGTACAAGATTCTCTAATGAGCTGAGCTCCCTCCCAACAACAGTGCTTGAAAGACCAGGGCAAGGCGTCATCCTCCAAGCCTCAACACCAAGGGGAATTTGAGCAACACAAGCAGATCCTCTACAAGCCCACAAGTGCAAGATATGTTCCTACACCTTTAAAACTAAAGACCGTTTAGTTTAGTTCAATGGTCTCTTTAATGGTACCAGTGAGGAAGCCCAGGTTCAAGGAGATTTTCTGAGCAGAGCACTGGATAGGCGACTGTTCTCACTACTGTCTGAGCTCGCTGATAACTCTTAGGACATAACCATCTGTCCTTGCCTTGTTGAAAGTGACGGAAACCTTCACAAGGGTGGTGGCAGGGCTACCAAGATATTGAGAAGTTACTTTCTAACTATAAATTGGCATTGAATGAACTGATTCAATGGACTTCATTTAAATCGAAAAAGATGAGTCAGTTGCCTAGTGGTAGATATTAGATGATATCAAATTGCTAAACCTGTTGCCTTCTGCCTGGGTTCTCTAAATAAATGATCCATGTGAGTGTTACTATATCTGTGTATACATACATACACAAACACACACTCAGAGTTATATAGACATATGCTATCTGTATATATTCAATATAATTCAACATAAGTATAGAATAATTAAATATAAATTGAAAACACATTGTCTAATTGATATAAATATATTATATATAAATATTCAAAAATATCTACAAACATATAAATACTTATATTCACATATTCAATTACATGTTTGTATTATAATGATATATTATATAGTATAATACACCAAGACGGTGGAAAGTTAAGAAACAAATCTCACAAAGTTTACAGAAACGATACATTTGTTGATTGGATACCAACTGATTATTCCACTCCACACTTTTCCCTTTTCTTCAAATGTTTGACCCTGAGTGTTCACTGATTTGAGAATCAGAAGTAAAAAGAAAAACATAACAGTTTACAATATTTACATACCTATCAATCTTAAGGATCTTTTAAAAATGTTCCCAAAAGACTGGCTACTTCTGGATGATGACAGGTTTGTGTGATTTTCCTACTTTTTTGACTTTTAATATAATCTTTAAAAGTTTTTCTAAATAACCATGAATTGATTTTGTAATGGCAACGGTGTTATTTTAAAAGAGAACAAAAATATCTGTATTAAACTTACCTGACAGTATGCCATCCCAGATTTCTCAGTTATGTGAACAGATTACATATAAATAATACAGAATAATATATTCTCTGTTTGTGTGAAACATGAACACCCACACACACACATATATTAATTAATCTAATTTTAATTGGATTTTGCCAATTACAACAGAAAGGCTTCTAGTTAACACACTGAACCCAGATCAAACTTTTCCTTTTTCCTAACTCATGTTTGGAAATCTCGAGATCCCTGAAACGTAAGGCCCCTTAATGCAAGTCATTTTTAATGGTTTTGCTTCCAAACTGGTTCTCTAAGAGAAGACAGTCCCTCCAGGTGTGACAGAGTGAGAGCAAGCTGGAGTGAGTCTGGGAAGAGAGCCTTCCAGATTAAGTTACCAGCTGCAGGGAAAAGTGGACTGAGAGTATTTTCTAAATAAGCCTCAACAACTTCTAACCGAACATCCCTGCTTTATTTCTCCTCGTTAGCTCTGACCTCTCTCCCCTTACCCAGAGTTCCACTATGCACTCAGACCTAATTTGTCCAGGTGAAAGACACATATTTGAATACATCTTTAAAGTCAAATGTTATATATATACATATCTATTATTGGAATGCTGTTCTTGTTTATGAGCAAGTAGGGGGTAGTTTTTTCAGCACCTAGTCCATGGCTGTGTGAACTTTTGTAAATTTCTTGTCTTCCCTGAGATTCTCAGATGGGTTAGAAAATCTACAGGTGCTCCCTTTGAGCGCTAGTTTTTTTTTTTATTTGTGAGGCATGAGGAAACCCAAAAGCAGGCTAAACATGCCTACATGCATCCACTCATTTCATCCTACCACTTTACTCATTCAGCCTGGCCCCCCCTTTTTTTTCTTCTTTATATATATTTGACATCAAATGTAATCCCCATGTATTCCCCATCACCATTTCACTAGTGCACCATCACCTCAGTCCCTTGTGCTCTTATCTGCCCTCAACCCTCTCCCTCCCCCATCCCACCAAGTGTACTCAATTTGTCCTCCTCTTTTTGTTTTTGTTGTGTTGCTATTATTATTATTGCTATTATTCTTTTCCTTGATCCTTATTTGGTTCCTTTATATTCCTCCTAGGGGGAAACCATCTAGTATTTTTCTTTTGCCTTCTGACTTGTTTTGCTGAGCATCATCCCTTCCAGCTCCAGCCTGGCCCTTGAGTGAACACACTGGAGGTGAGGAAGGAGGGACCGACAGACCTGCATTTTCTGTATCAGACAGACCTATGTTGAAATCCTTGTTCTGTGATTGTGGACAGTTCCTTCAATGTCCTGGCACTTTGGGTCCCTGCCTTGTAAGGTAAGTGTAGCATCCCCAAAATTTGGAGAGAGCTGATGCATGAAAAAGAAGATAGGAGGGCTTGCTTTTGAGCAAATACCTAGATATTACCAATTCCAGACCCCCCTCTTCAGAGCCTCTCTTTTATCAACTTGGTAAAATTTGGTCATGCAAAGGCTTTTGCTTCTAGTCAAGATAGAATAATTCTCCCATTTGAAAACAAAATAACAAACTTAGGAAGCAATGGTTTCTAAGACATGAAACATCAGGCGACAAAGAACAGTGATCCCTCAGAGATGACAAACAAATGGTATAAAACCTGCAATTACCCACTGACTACACAGAGAGAGACCCCAGGTCATAGCACGGAACGGGAACCAAGCCAGAGCTGGGTTGTATCCTTGAACTGAGGAGACTGAACTGGGTTCCAGAGAGACAAAAAAACAAAACAAAACAAAACAAACTACTCTATGCAGGGCAGAGTATCAGAAAGGAGAGAAATGAACATGAAAAGAACTTCAGAGATTTGCAGAGGGCTATCCTTGAGTATTTGGGGGACTACCTATCAACATAGGCTTGTTAGGAAATAACCTGAATCAAGATGGAAGAAGAACCTGATGAAGGAGAATAATATCCAGGAAGAATTCCTGTTATAGCAGGTAGATCTCTCAGAGGGTATTACTTTAGCAGTGTGGAATAATTAGTTTTACACCAAACACATTTCCAGTCTTACCTGATAGAGCTTAAGATCAAGACCTGAAAAAAAGTAAGCTTTTCCTAATAATTTAACTGCATCAGACAACAAAGCCCCCCAAAATATTTATAGATATACAAAACCATCCTGCAACTGAAAAGATAAAATTCACAATAGCTTGCATGTAATTAAAATATTACCAGACACACAGAGAAGCAGAAATTTGTAACCCATACTGAGAAGAAAAACCAACTGATTGAAACTGACCCTGAAATGACAAGAGCCTTTGTAATTATATTTTATACGTTCAGTAACCTAGAGGAAAGATTGAGCAAATTAAGTGGATACATGGAAAATGTATAAAGACAAATTCCAGAAAGGAAAATTACACTATCTCAGGTGAAAAATATACTGATTGGCATTAATGGTATCTTAGACGTTGCAAGAGAAAAGATCAGTGAACTTGACATAGGCATGGAAACCATCCAAATCAAACACACAGAAAACAAGAATTAAAAATTGAATGGAGCATAGTGAGCTGTGGGAAGACTTCAAACATATTAAAACAAGATGGCTCTGAAGGAAGGAAGTGTGAAACATTTAAAAAAATACCCGATGCTCTCACTTAGAGAGGAATATAGGGGACCAAGGGAAAAAATAATAGTAACAGCAACCAAACCCACAGTAAAACAAAACAAAAATAAACAGACAACTGTAAATCAGGGAAATTCTGCAAGGAAGATGGAGGGGCTGGGATTAAGGCAGGGATGGGAAGAGCACAAGGGACTATGGTGATGGTTCATGGGGGAACTGGTGGTGGAAACTCTATGGCAATGACACCCAAGAAAAGAAAACAGACATTGTAAGAACAGAAAAATCAACAAATAAAAGAAGTTAAGAAACATTTGAAAAATTTGTGACTGGAAAATTTTCAAATTTGATGAAAACTTGGATTCAAAAACTTTAACAAAACTCAAACACAAGAATGAAAAGAGAACACCCCAGATCAAATCATCAAATAACTAAAAGCAGTAATGAAGAGAAAATAAGCTTAATAGTGTTCAGAGGAAAAAAGGGCATATTACATACAAACGAAAAAGGTAAGAATTATAGCTGATTTCTTATCAGAAACAATGCAAACCAGAAGGCAGCCAAACAGTCCTCTTACAGTATGGATAGAAAAGAATGCTTCTAAAATATCATATGCAGGAAAAAGAATTTTCAAAAAAAGGGGGAAATAAAGATTTTTTTAAAGCACACGTGAAAGCTATAAGAACCGCTCTATGAAAAATACTGAAGGAAATACTGTAGGTCTAAGGAAGATGACCTCCCAGTGGGGAGTATGGCTGGATGAAGAGTAAAGAGCAATGGGAACGGTCACTACAGAGGTACATATAAAATACTTTCCCCTAACATCTACATATCTTTAAAAAATAAGTGATGGCTTAAAGCAAGAACAATTATAATGCATTGTGACATTTATAAGGTACACAGAAGTAAAATGTGTGACAGCAATAGCACAAATGACAGCTGGGGTAAAATAGCAGTATATTGTTGAAAGGTTCTTAAGCAATATATGAAGTAGTATAGCATCATTTATAGATAGACTGTAATATGTTAAAGATGTAGCCTATAAAACCCTAAAACAACCACTATGGTAACACAGCAGGGAGTTATAATTTCTAACCTGATTAGTATAATTTAGTTAACTTCAAATAGTTAAACCAACAAAGGGTGTAAAATGGAATCATGTAAAGATACTCAAAAAGTCCAAAAGAAGGCTGAAAGAAAGGGAAAATATGGCCCCCCAAAGATGGGAAAAATAAAAAATAAAGAGTAAAGTGGTAAACCCAACCATATAAATAATCACATTAAATATGAATTATTTAAACACCCCACTAAAAGAGAGGTTGTCAAAGAAGCAAACTTTAAATATAGAGGCACAAACAAGTTACAAATAAAAGAAAAAAAAACACTATTGTAACACTAGTTTAAAAAAAATCTGGTACGGTTATATTGATATATAAAAGTAAAATTTAAAGCAAAGTCTATTATCCTGATAAAGAGAACCATTTCATGGTTTTCAAGGAAGGAGGTATTGAAAGAGCATAAGAATCTGAAATATTCATGTACCTAATAACAAAACCTCAAAATGCCTGAATCAAAAATGTATTAAACTGTGAGAAGAAATAGATAGATTTACAATAATAATTAGAAATTTCATCATTCCTTTCAATCATCAATGGAACATGTAGACAGAAAATGAGTTAATAATATAGAAATATTGAATAATACTATTGGCCAACTTGTCCTAATTTACCTATTGATTGTCCAATCAACAACATAAAAATATACATTTTGCTTCTCAAACACACACAAATGAGAAACCGTATTCTTGGTCATAACATAATACATTTGAAACAACTCACGTCATCCAAAGTTTTTTTTCTGACCACATAGGAATTAAGTTAGATACCAGTAGCATAAGATATTTGAAAAGTTTCCACATACTTAGAGACTAAGTGAGATACTTCGAAATAATCCATGAGAAAAAGGAGAAATTGGAAATTATTTTGAATTGAATCAACATTCAAACACAACATATTATAATTTGTGGATGAAGCTAAAAAATTCTTAGAGAAAAATGTAAAGCATTAAACTCTATAGAAGAATGATCTTGAATTGATGAAATGGAAAACAGAAAAGGATACAGAACATCAGGTAAAAGTCAGTTTTTTTTTAGAAATAAATGAAACTGAAAAAAACTCTATCAAAGTGATGGACAGAACAGAAAGAGAACATAAATTAGCAGCCATTTTAGGATCAAGAGAATTATAATATTACTACAGATTCCATAAATATTAAAAGGTAGAAGGATAGCAAGGAAGAGAATAAATAATTTTAAGTCAAGAAATTCAACAACTTCATTAGAATAGATGCAGTATATAAGATCAATACACCAAATCAAAATACAAAATCAATTGCAGTTCTATATATCGCAATTATTTTATAGAATGACTAATTTGAAATTGAAGTGAAAAAAATCCTGCTTGCAACAGCATACAAATATGAAATTGGAAAAAATCTGAGAAAAGATGGGCAAAATCTTGATATTGAAAAACACACAATGTTCTTGAGAGAAATTGAAGAGACTCAGAATAGATGAAATGATATACCACGTTCATGGTATGCTCAGTAAAATGTCATGATGCCACTTTCCCCCCTATATTAAACTATAGATTCAGCATGATCCCCATTAAAATCACAGCATTATTGTTGTTGGGTAGAAATTGATAAAAATGATTCCAAAATGCATCTGGAAAAAGCAAGGAGTCTAGAGTCATCAAAACACTTGGAAAATAACAAACCTAGAAGCTATCTGGTTTGAAAAGTTATTATAAGCTAATGGTAAAAGAGTAACACTTTTACTAGTGAGACATTGACAAAGAGCACATTATCAATGGAACACAGTCAAATTCCAAAACAGACCCATATGGTCAACTGATTTTCAGCAAAGATGGACAGGGACTATGCTGGTAAAAAGATAGTATTTTCATTAAATGGTGCTGGAACAATGGATAGCCATAGGCAAAAAAATACCTTTTGTCCATCCCTCATAAAGACTAAAATGTAAAAGATACGATCAAAGACCAAAATATAAAACCCAAAGCTATAAGACTTCTAGAAAAAAAGCATCAAAGAAAACCTTTGCAGTGTTGGGGTAGGCAAAGGTTTCTTTGATGCGACATCCAAATCATGATCCAGAAAGGAAAATATTGATAAATTGGACTTCAGAAAAATTAAGAACTCTTGCTCTTTGAAAAACATTGCTAAAGGAACATAAACATACACAAACTGGAAGAAAATATTTTCACAGCACTTATATGATAAAGCACTTTTGTACAGAATATATAAAGAACGCTCAAAAGTGAAGAAGACAACACGTGATTAAAAATGGACATATGCTCAAAACTGAGGCTGCGATTATCTCAAAATTAAAAGTTTAGTTAAAAAAAAAAAGGCAGCGCATGAGCAATAAAGACATACAGGCGGCAGTACCACAGAAAAGATGCTCAACGTCAGTAATCATTAAGAAAACACCCCCAAATCACAAGGAGATAGTGTTGAACACCCATTTGTCAATCCCCAACTGAAAATACAGTTCCTACCATGTGTTGGTGAGACACGAAGAAACTAAACTCTGACCCACTACTGTTGGGAATATAAATAGTATATCCTTTTTAGGAGTAGGTCTTCGGTTTCAAAAATATTTAAACATTCCACTCCCAAATAATTTAGCCATACCACTCCTAAGTACTTACCCAAGATAACCGGAAGCAAATGTCCATGCAAAGATTGGACACTGAGGTTCACAGCAACTCTATTTGCAATTCAAAAATGGAAGCAGTATGAAGAGTGATTGGGTTAGGGGCCTCCCTGGTGCACTATGAAGCATCCGCAGTCACTGCAGCACGGGTTCGATCCCCGACCAGGGATGTCACCCAGATAGTGCCGCAGACCTCTCCTGCCTCGCCCGCTGCTCCCCTCAGCAGTGTGTTTAGGTCATTTTGCCTGTTCTGCTCCCCACTCTGTCTCTGGTGGTTCCTCTCACCACCCCCATGCCTCTGGCTTGTACCCCAGTTCTTGTACGCATAAATAAATAAATCTTTTTTAAAAGTATGGGTCAACAGACGAGCACATCCATCCAATGGAAGGCTACTTACGAATAAATAGTAGTAGCAAGCGATTGATGGTTGCAAAACTTAACTGAATCTCGAGTGTCTTGTGCTGACTGAAGAAATCCAGACACCTAAGATTACATGCTCTATGATTTCATTCATATGGAATTTTAGAAAAGCAAAGTCATAGTGACAGAAAGCAGATCAGTGGTAGCTTGGGTTGGCTTGGAGAGTGGTGGACGAGAAGGCAAAGGGAAGGAGAGGTTGCAAAGGAGATTTCCTGGGGTGACTGTAATGTTCAGTCTTCAGGCGGTGATGATTTTATGTTTTTACGTATATATCAAAACCAATGAAATAAGAAAGCATTAGAAACTTCCGATCACACTCTTGCTCCTGGTAATTTGCATCTACTGTCTGCCCTTGAGCTGGGAGACGGCATCCATCCGTTCCTTCTCATCGTACCAAGGCCCCACCATTTGGCTTTGACTGTTCATGTCAAGTAGTCTCTGCCCTACCTCCTAGCTGCTATGAGAATGAGAATGAAGCCTCAGTTTCCCTTTCTGTAAAGTGGGCACAGGAGCCGGCACCAGATGTTTATTGTCTCCTGGGTCGTGTCGCTGTGTGTCTGGCCTCCCCTCTGCTTGGGCCAGGCCTGTCAGGCAGCTGGAGCTCTCACTGTCCATCTCTGCCCCAACGTGCAAAGCGACCAGAGATCAGGGAGGTGCCATGGTGTCCTCTGTAGTGCATGCAGGTGTGGCTGAGCAGTGAGCCCCCTTAGGGAGCAGTCTCTTCAGGGTACCCCTTCCTACTCAGGCCTCTGAGCACAGGCCTGGAAAGGGAGCCAGTCAGTGGGGATGCCCCTAACCACCTCTGTCCTTCGGGGAGAGAGGTCCCCTCCTCCTGGGTGCTCAGTTGGGGGATGGCTGTTAGGAAAAAGAAGTTAAGGAATACACAGACAGTGCTTGTAGTTAGTGTTTAGTAAAGAATTGTCTGTCGTGGTGGTGAGTTTTTTTTTAAAGATTTTTTTACTTATGCATACAAGAGCTGGGGTGCAGGCCAGAGGTGCGGGGTGGTGAGAGGATCCACCAGAGACAGAGCAGGGAGCAGAACAGGCAGATGGACTGAAACACACTGCTGAGGGGAGCAGCGGGCGAGGCAGGAGAGGTCTGCTGCGCCATGTGGGTCCCCTCCCTGACCAGGGATCGAACTCAGACTGAAGCTGCAAGCATGAAAGCGCTGAGACTTAACACCCTCGCACCACCAGGGAAGACCACGGTGAGCTCAAGGGCAGTTCCTGGGCTATTATCCATGCTTCCCTGCCCCTGGTCTAAGGGATGAGCTCCCATTTAGTGAACCAGTAAATGAAAGAGTGAACACAAGGATGACCGTGGACCACCCTCACCCCATCTGTGAGGAGGGGCTTGGGCTGCCTCCTGGGGTAGGTGCAGGTGGCTTGTGCCAGTCACACGTGGTCGGGACACCACATAGCAAAGTTCGTGGAATAGAAGGATGGGGGAGAACCCCAGCAAGAAGCAGGAGGTGACTTGCAGTCTCATAGACTGATACCTTGAATCCGCAATCAAACCTATAATCTAAAATTCAAAAGCTTTCGTGAAAACAAAGGCTGCCTCGTGCTAAGCAGAAGCTTGGTTCCCGGCTGAAGCACATGTGTGTTTTTGTTCAGGGAAGAACCAGGAGGAGGGGACGGGGAGGTGGGGGGGGGCAAAAGTAACATCAGGTACCCTTTGTTAGGACACCCCTGTGCCGGGAACTATGGCAACAAGGCGTGGCTGTCATTGACAAGGGGAAACTGAGGCTCGGAGAGATGAAGTGGCGTGTGCCTGTGGTCACAGGGTGGGTGCCTGGGCCGGGAGAAGAAACTTGATTGGTTTTCAGAGCCCGGGGCTTCTCCTCCACCCCAGGCTGCCTCCAGCTGCCTTGGGCTGCCCCCTCCCTCTGCTCACACACCTTTAGGGTGATTCTAGCCACTGCAGACCCCCTGCCCTCGTGCCTGATGGGCCGGTCTCTGGAAGTGGACGACCCTGACAGACCAGGGGGACTCTCAGCTGAACACTGGAGAATAAGGACACTCGTGTGAAATCTGGTTGCTGCCGTGGGTCCAGGTGATGCATGGGGAGATCGGCTGGGGGGAGGTGGAAGTGGGTGCAAAGACCCATGTTTCTGGGGAGAGGTGGGAGGGGAGAAGGGCAGGGGAACTGGGCGTGCAGGGCCAGGGCAGTGAGTAACCTGGGGACGCCATGCAGCCGGGTCTTTGCACCTGCTCTTCCGTCTGCCTGGAACCCTCTGGCTCCAATACCTCATGAGTCTGAGGTCCTGGCCCAGGCCTCGCCTCTTCACCTCAGGCCCCTCCTCCTGCCCCCTCCTCGCTACCCCTCCCTCACCAGTGCCTTCTTTCTTTCCCGATCACTATTCCCCTCGAAGGCTTCGTATATTTCCTTTCATAGCCCCTGTGGTTAGCTTTGTTCATTGTACGGATGTAACCTCATTTACTCGCTGGGCTTTCGCTGATGGCCATTTAGATCTCCAACCTTCGGCAAGGGAAACTTCTTTGTACATACATCTCTGTCCACTACAACATAACAGTGGTGGGATTCTGAATCAAAGATGCCCAGCATCTTTCAGACATGGTACCTTGAGAATTCAGGGCTGATGAAGTGAGTGCTTTGTGTAGACTGAACTAACCCCCTTTCGTTGAGCTTTCCTTAGAAAGGAGTGTGGGTGAGCCCATGCCCTGGAACAATTGGACAATTGGAACAAGGGCCCCAAAACTTTACCACGGACCTTGCAGTGGACCCCCTCACCACACAGACTCTGGACCAACCAGGTGGCATACTTTGGCCAATGAGATGTCAGCGGTCCTTACACAAAGCCTTGAAATGCTATTGTGTGGATGTGTGTGCTCTCTGCTGCCCCCTGGCTGTCACAGTGGGTAGCCTATATATGAACTAGTCTGGAGGATGACAGATGCACGGAACCAGATGAGATAGCAGACATGAGGCTAGCCTAGATCAGCCCATACCAGCCGAGCCCTGCACACGTGTGTGATCACAACCAAGCCCCGCAGAGCCACCTGACTGGCCACCCCAAATGCATGAGCAATACAAGCTGCTGTACACTGTTGAGGTTTTGTGGTTATTTGTTACGCAGCATTATCGTATCATTAGCTGACAGATGTATCAGGTATGACAATGATCCAATTTACTTAGAATTTTTCCACCACTGGGGACTATTGCAGTGACCCTGTGCAAACCTGGATATATTCTACAATAAGTTGGTGTGTATGAACATTTGCAAAGTTTGATTCCATTCATCACCCAGGGGGATTGTTATTACTTCTAGGAGGAAGCAAAGCGCAGAGTAAAACTTTGAAAGAGAGAAGAGGTCAGAGGCCCTTGAAGAGACACAAGTGATGGCAATATCAAGCCCATGAGCACTGAATTGTGATTAGTCGGCTTCCACACACAAACACACTGGTCTAATTCACCCTCATCAAGTTAACCTTTGCCTGAGAAATTGCTCCGTTTGCAAGACTCTGTGGATCAGAACTGGGATGATACATAAACTTCAGGTTTGGGCTTAGTAGCTATGAGAGTGAGTGAGCGCCCCATAATCGGAAGCATGCAAACAGATACATGTCAAGAATCTCTCTGTCGGCTTCTAGATGAAGCAGAAGGGGGGTGAGATGGCTAAGGTCCAAAATGCCCACCTAGGAGCTGAACTGCTCATTGTCAGGTCGTGATGTGGGGACAGAACTGAAACAAATGCGTGTTCCACACTCCCTGCCACCCAGGTTTGTCTGGTATGGCTAGGGATTTCTGGTGAGTGACAGAGTAGAGAAACTCACCTGCAACGGCAAGGGTTAACCTTGAAATGAACTTGCATGGGAACTTACCATGTTAGTTAATGGCACGAAGGATAAGGCATAATAAAGAGGGCGGATGCAGTGACCAGGGCTCTGTAAAAGGCCTGTATTGACACAGGGAAGCTACCATGTGCGGAGATTAGAAAGACTCTGTGATTCCAGGTTTCGCCTGGCCTTCTGGCTGAGGACCGCCCTTCCTCAACCTGTCATACAGCTTGTGGGGCTTGGAGACGGCCTGAGTTTCCTTTCCTGGGTTTCTTTTCTTTTTTTTTCTTTCTTAAAGCTCTATTTATTTATGCATATAAGAGCTGGGATACAGGCCAGAGGTGTGGGGGGTGAGAGACAGAGACAGAATGGGGAGCAGAACAGGCAGATCCACTGAAACACACTGCCGAGGGCAGCAGCGGGCAAGACAGGAGAGGTCTGCAGCGCCATGTAGGTCCGCTCCCTGGCCAGGGATCAAACTTGCACTGCTGCGCTGCAGATGCTTCCCAGAGCGGCGCTCAACCCACTGAGCCACCAGGGAGACCCTCCCGGGCTTCTTGCCTCTGTACCCTGGGCTTGCCGGGCTCCCTGGCCAACCTCTTCCTTGCTGGCTGCCGCCTTTCCAAATGCTCTTATGAAGAAAGTCTGCAGACTGAGTGTGATCAGACAGGGCAGCTGGCTTTGGGAGAGCCGCCAGGTCTTCATGAATTAGCAACAAAACAAGCACCGTGATAGCTGCCCTCACTATCTGAGCACTTACTTGGACCGTCACAGCAGCTCCACTTAGAAACTGCCACCATCACTCTCATCCCACGGGCTGGTCCCCTGCCAAGGTCATGCAGCCACTAGCATGACCCGTCTGTCTCATCCTAAGTCTGCGAACTTGTAGCCACTGCTCACAGCAACGCAGCACAGCCTGAGTTAGAAATGTGACTGTGTTGGGATAAGAATAAGAGTCCTGGGCCTCCCTGGTGGCGCAGCGGCTTGAGCGCTGCCCTGTGAAGCATCCGCTGTATGGCAGCAGGAGTTCGATCCCCGGCCAGGGAGGGACCCACATGGCGCAGCAGACCTCTCCTGCCTAGCCCGCTGCTCCCCTCAGCAGTGTGTTTCAGTAGATCTGCCTGTTCTGCTCCCCGCCCTGTCTCTGGTGGATCCTTTCACCCCCCCCCCCCACCTCTGGCCTGTTCCCCAGCCATTGTATGCATAAATAAATAAATCTTTAAAAAGAAAAGAAAAAGAACAAACGTCCCTCCCAGTGGGGAAAACCACCCAGACCTTGGAACTCAGGCAGGGTTGCCCATACACAGCTGAGTTCTGTCCCCCCAGGCTCCTTCCCTCCGCTCTAGAAGCTCGGGGCCTCGTGGTTGCCTTCAGGAGCAGTTAGGACAGGCCGAGCTATGCTGCAAAGGCAAAATAACCCCAAAGCTCAGTGGCTTAGGACAAACGTTTATTTCTGGCTTGTGCTGGGTGTTCCCACTGGCGGGGAGTCTGCTCAGCGCTGGCCTTGCACGGAGGCAGGAGCAGCTGTGGGACTGGTGGGGCTCGGTGAAAAGGAAAATGCAGGCCCCCATGTTCAAAATGAATAAGAACCTGGCCACAGCGGAGCACTGGTTTATAAGTGTGAGGCCCTTCTAAGGGAGGGGGGAGTCCCCAGCTGACTGCAAATTGCATGTCTGTGAAGTTGAGGCTGCAGAGAGGTCGTTGTTGGGGACTTTGCTGTCATCATAACAGTGGCTATGGGGACCCCACAAGTCACATGATGGGCTTCAAAACTCCTCGGGGTGATGCACATCACCTCCTCTCATTCCATCCACACCTCTGCTTTGTGTTGGATGCAGTCACACAGCCCCAGATGTGGCCTCTGTACGCCACTTCCTGTTCCTCCGGGATCCCAAGATGTCCCTCACATAGGACATAGAGACATAGATGTCCCTCACAGCCAGGACACCTGTTCCCCATCTTTCCCAAGGAAGGCCCCCAGCCAGCAGGGCCCTCACCTGCTGAGGACCCCTCCCCGCATTGCTATCAGGGGGAGCAGCACCCCTGGCCCCTGATCTCAGACTTCTGTTCTCCAGAAGCATGCATTTCTACTGGTATAAGCTTCCCCAGTTCGTGGCTATTTGCTCCGGTATCCCAGGGATTGAATACACCCTAAACATAAACTCTGAGGCTTGCCGCATCAGTGAGAAACTCCAGCCCTCACAGATCAAAGTCAGCAGAACAGGGAGTCTGAAAACCCGTCCTTCCCCAGGCGACCCCTGAGATGACACCACAGCCCTTGTTCTCACAAGAAACATCTTTGTTTTTTAAAGATTTATTTATGCATATAAGAACTGGGGTGCAAGCCAGAGGTGTGGGAGGTGAGAGGAATCACCAGAGACAGAGTGGGGAGCAGAACAGGCAGATGGACTGAAATACACCACTGAGGGGAGCAGCAGGGAGACAGGAGAGGTCTGCTGCGCCCTGTGAGTTCCCTCCCTAGCGGAGGATCGAATTCGCACTGCAGTGGCTGCGGATGCTTCATAGTGCTCAACCCCTCCGCCAGTAGGGAGGCCCCCCACAAAAAAATCTTGATGGCACCTTTGTGAGAGATGAGAAGTGCAGGGCCCAGCCAAGCCCTGCTGGACCCCAACCCACAGAAAGCGTGGGCGCGGGAGGCATCCATCACGCAGAGACAAGAATACAGGGGAAGGGCCATGCTGCCTGCCCACCCTTCCGGTGCTGGGCCTAACACAGTGTCTGTTTGTTGAGGGGCTTCTGAGCATCAGTGACTTGGTTGGAGGCACAATGCTCAACTCAGGCACACAGCTCACTGCCAAGGGCTGTGTGTATGCCCATGTGCATGCCAGAGTGTGTATATGCACACACACAATATACTATATAATGGGCACACACTACCGCACTCTATGGATACAGTGTTCTCTGTCATATATCACACAATCAGTGAATTCTATACTACAGTATATACACACACTGCTGAGGGGAGCAGCGGGCACAGCAGGAGAGGTCTGCCGCACCATGTGGGTCCCCTCCCTGGCCGGCAGCAGGGATCGAACTCGTGCTGCAGTGGCTGCGGTTTGCTTCATAGTGCGGTGCTGAACCCGCTGCACCCCTTTTATTTATTTTTTTAACGCCTGTAACACAATAGGTTGAAGGTCTCTTGAAGGGTGGTGGAAATGCTTAGTTTTTCCTCTGCTATTGTTTTCTTCCAGCTGGCCTCAAAAACGCAAGATTGTTCGACTTAATAAGGAAGCGAGAGAGCCAGGGATGAGAACCACGTCGGGCAACTCTCCTCGCGCAAGTCTAGCGAGATGCGTATTTAATATTAGGAGAAGGGTGAACAATTAGGACAGTCTCTCCTTGTGCCCGCGGACTCCATCTCGGAGACTAATAGATATTTACTTAGTCTTGTCGCTCGTGCTGTGTTTAATATTTATCCATCACGGGAAGCTGCTGCATGTTAAATGTCAGCCCCTTGATTTCGACAGCCCGAGCTCCACGCAGCCGCAGTGCCACGGACGGTCCCCAAGGCCTCCAGCCTGCCGGCTTCCTGGCGAGCCTGCTTCTGAGACCAGGCCCCGCTCGGACGGGCCACTTGGGGGGCCCTGGCCCCGAGGGGTCTCACATGAGGTGCTTTCCTCCGGGTATTGGGTTTGGGCTCTGTCCAGCTAGTCACTGCGGGGGACGGGGGACGGCGAGGCCGGAGCTAAGAGGCGCTCTCCTCGGTGCCTGGCGCCTGAGGGAGCTGCACCCCAAATCTCAGCCCAGAGGGGTCCTCAGTGTTCACGTGCCCCTCAGCGCTCCTGTGTCCCCTTCTGCATTCTGCAACGGGCCCTGGAGGACTGTCTTCTGTGGGCTGCCCTTGACTCCAGCCCTGGCTGGGTCAGTCAGAGGGGAGCCCCGACAGGAGGACTGAGAGCAGGATTGGGGGTGCATTCATGTCCCAGTCTTCCTCTCAGAGGCGTGCCTCAGGGCCTGACCCTGGGGCAGCCCTTCCCACCTAGTGCTCTCTCTCTCGCTCCAGGCTCCTGTAACCCTTCCCCAGCGCACGCTTTCAGGCCTGGAGGTGGAAATAAGTGGCTCCCTGCTGTACTAACCCCTAGGGGCTGCACCGTGCCCGATGGCTTCCCTCCACTCCACCATCTAGCTGACTAGTTTATTAAATGACTCCTGCGGGGATTCTGTCTATTCTGTCTAATTCTGTCTACACCCCCGAGCGGCAGTTGTTCTTTGTTTCCTTCCACAGAAGGGGAAACTGAGGCCCAAGGGCTTAGTGAGCTGCATGCAGGCCCAGAGAAGGGAAGAGTAGAGCTGGGAGGTCCTGACCGCAGGTGTGCTGACCTGGCCTGATGCCCTTTTATCCACGGTCACAGGTGCAGATGCGGCGATGCAGGTTTGTTTGAGAGGCCCCATGGCTGCTCCTTTACCTGCACAATAATGTCTAAATGCACTAGGGTATTTGCTCATGGTCCTCTCCAGCCCTGCCACGCTCATCCGCTCACATCATTCACCTGTGACGTTCACCTGTGTACTAACCCCTAGGGGCTGCACCATTAATGGTGCCAATAAATGGCTAACCAATAAACGGCTCCTTCTGCGTTGGGGTATTTCATACAGTTTGTTTTGGGATTTAATAGCTATGAGAGTGAGTGAGCTCCCCATCACCAGAGGTATACAAACAGAACAGGCCAAGATTTCTCCATCAAGAAGGCTGGAAAGGTATATACAAAACATGGTGGTGGAGGAAGAATGAGATGAGGGAGCTCCCAAGTGTCAGCCCGGGAGCTGAGTTGCTCATCATCAGTCTATGATGGAGGAGGGAATATTAATGCAGATGGGCCACGCTCTTGGAGATTCTGAATCCATAGCTCTGGAAAGCTGAGGCTCAGACATCAAAGATTTTTATGAAAAAAACAAAAACAAAAAAAATTCAAATTAGTAGCTGGGGATTTTATAACTTCTGCTGGTCTCTCCAGCTCCATAATTAGGTAACTCCAAGCCCCACCTTTCAGGATGAAGGTTGTGAGGTCTTTGAGTCAGTCAACAAACACTCTGACCAGTCAACTGCACAAGGATGGGGATAAGGCAATAAAGCAGAGTCCTGGGTTCTAGTCCTACTAGGTGACTGAGTCTTACTCCAGGATGGAGAGGGAAGAAATGAGCCTGTGGGAGCCAGCCGCCAGCACTGTGCTTCTAACAGTGTGATAGGAGATCGGGGCTCAGTCTACACTCCTGAGCTCTGTGGGGAGTTGATAGGAAGATCGGGGCTCTGGTCCCCACTCCTGAGCTGGGTGGGGAGTTGTCTCACACCCCGACCTGGCTCCTCTCTGGTACAGCAGGAGAACAGTAACACAGGTTCACAGATCTTTTGGAGCTGAGTTGCTTTCAGATTTCAAGGTCTGACCCTTGGGCGTGGCCAGTGCCCACGGCCATTCCGGGAGGCTCCCGCGTGTGGGTTCCCTCTGCTCGGAGCTCCTTGCAGGCCCGAGGGCCTTGTGTCAGGCTAGGTCAGGATTTGCTGACAGATGCGTGACTTAAGTACTCCAAGTTTTCAGAGCATTTTGGATTATAGAATTGAGAACGAGGGATTTGGATCTACCTAAAAAAAGTTTTTGCGAGGATTAAAGCAAATCCTTCTCCCAAAGTGCCCAGCATATGGCGACTCGTCAGTAAACGTTAGCTGATTACCATCATTAGCAGTAGCGTTTCAAGTAGTCAAATGCTTAGCACAAGTGCCTTAGAAATAGGAATGCTAAAAAAATTAAGTTTGCTGTAATTATTATGATAAATTTTGACCGGCATCCGGTTCCGCGTTTTCTCCACTGCTTTTTTGATAGCTGGCCACAAAAGTGGAGGAAACGCTGGCTCCAGGGCTGTGAGATTTGATCCAGGGGCTTTCCGATGTCCTCAGAGCCCAGACCCCTTCCCTGCATCATCAGAGGGACCCCCTGCCTGCCCGAACCCCATTCATTACAGTGAGGTCTTTCTGTTCAGTAAACTGGACATTAAAAACAAATGTACCTAATTAGAAATAAAATGTTTCCAACCAGCTAGAAATAAAATAAAATGTAATTACTAATGATATTTAAATGTTGTAGATATTTTATTTTTTTTAAAACCCCCTTAATTTAACATGAAGTATGGCTTTAATTTAGTCGCGAATGCATTAAGTTGGGCAGAGAGTGGCCTGGCTCTTGGCTCAGAACCTCCTCCCGCGGGGTGAGGAGGAAGAGCAGGGCTTCCTGGGCATCCCTGGCCTGGCCAGAGGGTAGAGAGCTTTGTTGGTTTGTTGCGTCCTCCTTCCGCACAGATTTTAGTTAGACAGGGAATTCCCATGCACACTTGACCAGCTTAGGTTCACCAGGTCAGGTCTTGGGCGCCATGACACTTAGCGGCAGGTTCCTGCACCTCTCCTCTGTGCCTCACTTCACTTATCTGTAAAGGGAAAGTCCAATCTGCTTGAAGTTAATAAAGTTAATGCTGGGCCTCCCCGGTGGAGCAAGGGGTTGAGCACCGCACTATGAAGCATCCGCGGCCACTGAAGCGCGCGTTCGATCCCCGGCCAGGGAGGGACCCACATGGCGCAGCAGACCTCTCCTGCCTCGCCCGCTGCTCCCCTCAGCAGTGTGTTTCAGTAGATCCACCTGTTCTGCTCCCCACTTTGTCTCTGGTGGATCCTCTCACTCCCTGAGCCTCTGGTCTCTACCCCAGCTCTTGTTTGCATAAATCAGTAAATATTTAAGAAAATAAGTTAAAGCAGATGATTATGTCTGGACCACACTTTTGGTAAGAGACTAAATGTTCCAGAAACGCATATCACATTCACTAGGGACAGCGGCCACAGCTTTTGCTTTTGTGTTTCTGCATTCAGTTCAGGGCCCTGGAGATGCTCAACGTTTGATTGAGTGAGTGTGGGGATGAATGAATGACCTGTGCAGGGGGTCTTGAGGCTGAAAGATAGAGGTCACCTAGGATAATCCTGGCTGGCAGCGAGTACATATACAGTGACAGATTATTTCTGCTGGTTTGCCTCCAGCGATGGACACCCCTGACCACGTACCATAGCCACCTTCACCTTCAAAGAACTCTGATCGCTAAAGACCTCCTTCACTCTGCCCCTCCCTCCTTCCCCTCAGGTTCATGCTTATGTGGCACACCCCCTGAACTCATGGTCTGGACCTCTGTCTACCCCCCGGGACCACGCAACACCGTGCAAGATCCAGGAAAGGGATTCATAGCCTTGTTATCTCACAGAATACTTGCTCTCCCAGCTCGTCAACTAAATAGCAGGGTAAGATGAGGGTGGCTGCAGAGCGACCCAGGGATTAGGCTGGTATGGTTCAAACCTGGGCCCTGCCACTTACCAGCTGTGTGGCTGGTACAATCCAATGATGACCTACTGTGTGACCTTGGGACCCTGACCAGATAAGGTTCGTCGCGGCCCTGATGAGGTCAAGTTTCCTCGCGGCCCTTATCAGATTAGGCCTTGCTGATACTTACTCTCATCACCATTTATTAGGTGATCGAGGGAAACTCAACCACACACCCCAGCACAACCAAACCCCACAGACTATTATAAGAGGGGGGTGTGTGCTTCTGTGCGCTGTGTAGTAACGTGGGAGGGGGGGCAACCAAGGAGCTGGCACCGGGTCTCCACTTCTTCTAAATGAATAGTCATGTAGAGCAGGGGTAGAATGTTCCAGACTCCTCACTCTCCCAGCCACCTGCTCTGCATGCCCCGGTCTCATGACATTCTAGGGCGAGAGGGTGTCGCCACCAAGTGTTGCTTTCTTGGTGGGGAGTGGGTCACTTCTTGACACGACTCTAGTTTGAGCAATACTCCTCTCCTGCCTGGACTGGTGCAGTACCCACTTGGTCCCATGCTGCTGTCTGCTGTGCACACGGCAGAGTTATCACGGGCCCTCCACCTGCTTCTGCAGGGTGAATGACCCCAGGCATTTCTGCCATCTAAAGCCCTATATGCTTTGGGGCTCTTAAGTCCACCTCCTAGCTCCTTGCCCCTTTTCTCATGGCCAGTGGCCCCCGACTACACTGACCTCTTTCTTGTTTCTTGTTTGTGCCAAGCTCCCCTCCTGCCTCAGGACCTTTGTACTTGTGTCCACACCTGGAATCATCTCTGGAGTTCACCACATGGTTTGTTTCTTCATTCAGTTCTTGGCTTATATGACACACCCCCTGAACTCATCCTATCTAAATGATTCCCCCCATACACATTCTCTGTGATCTCTTTCTTTTCTTTTTTTTTTTAGATTTATTTATTTATGCTCACAAGAGCTGGGGTATAGATCAGAGTTGCGGGAGGTGAGAGGAGTCACCAGAGACAGAGTGGGGAGTAGAACAGGCAGATGGACTGAAACACACTGCTGAGGGGAGCAGCGGGCGAGGCAGGAGAGGTCTGCTGCGCCATGTGGGTCCCCTTCCTGGCCGGGGATCGAACTGTCACTGCTGTGCTGCGGATGCTTCACAGTGCGGTGCTCAACCTGCTGCGCCACCAGGGAGGCCTCCTCTGACTTCTTCCTACTTGGTTTTTACTACACAGAACTTTCCAGTGCCAGATACTCCATTACCTTTTTATTATTCTTGTTTGCCCTCTTGTTTTAGTATTCTGTGGTTGCCATAACCCCTGTGTGGGGTCAGGTCTCAGAGAGGGAAGGTGACCTTGTGGGTATGACCTCTGGCTCTTGCTCTGCTCTATCTTTGCTGAGTGTCCCTAGGCAAGTTACCTAGCCTCTCTGAGCCTGAGTTCCCTCATCTCAAAAATGCAGACAGTGCTTATGGCATAGGACTAGATTGAGGTAGTCTCCAGGAGGCATGTGGACTTACTGGCACGAAGACTCCACTCATGTCAGCCACTGCCTTCCTCCTCCTCTGCATGGGTGAGGCGGGTGACAGTCCAGCTAACCCAGGCTGGACATCTAACAAAGTCATTCCTTCCACAGCACTTCCTTGGCAGCCATCGGCCTGCTCACATCACGGTAGGTGCTCAGTGAGTATTGTTGCATGACAGACAGAGCTGTTCGGAGAATGATGGACCAGTTTCTCCATCAAACGTGCCCCAAGGAACATACAGGTTTGTGAGGACTCAGAAGGAGCAACATCAAGGTGAGAACATTTTGGAATTGATTGTCATGGTTACGTACTGACATCATTATTTTTTCAAAATAATTCTCTTTTCTTGAAATTGGCAAAGCAGACATGGCTTTTCTTTGCCTGATAAAGTGCTCCATCATCACTGCAGAAGGTTTAATTAATGCAGAATGTGTAACAAGCAGAAAACAAAAGTATCCTACTGTTTAGGGGAATGCCTTGATGTGATTTTTTTAAGTCTGTTAAACACACACACACATGCACACACATATTGGTGATTTCACATTGTATACTTGCTTTTCATCCTAAACATTTTCTAATACCATTGACGATACTTTCTCCCTATCCTCTTCAGGGCTGTATAATATTCCCATGTGGCAGAATCAAGGTCTCCTGGTTTTGCCTTTTAGGGGTTGTCCCCTAATCTTTGCTATTATAAATAAAAGCACAATGAGGCTTCTGTTCTGGAGCCTCCACTGAACCCCTGATTATTCTCCAGGCTAAATCTGAACAGGAAAATGGTCAGACTAAAGCGTCTCAAAATGTTTAAGAACCATGTTTGACTTCCTTTGCTGTCAACTAGGATAGAGGATCTCAAACATATTACATCCATTTATTTAGTCATTTAGCATATAATTAAATACATAATATGCAAAGTAAAGTTTACCTGCAAGGAACAGATTAAAACCTCCCTCCCTCCATCGATCCACAGCTCATCTTCTTCTATTTCTCCCACATCATTCTTTCAGATGCTTCTCCTTTCAGTCTATTTCTGTTTTTATCCCGTTCTGCACATCTGATGCTCTTGGCAAATATTTTCCCTCTCCTCTGATCCACCCCTCCCTGCTTTCTGCTCGCAGCTCATACCGTTTGTTACGACGCCTGCCTCGTGCACCTGTCTCCAGGCTTGCCTGTGAGTTCTTGCCTGGAAAAGGCCAGGGCTCATTTGACTTTCAGCCCCAAATAGGCACGGAGCCCCCCACAAACAAGTGTCCATGAATATCCATTGAATGAATATCTGTCCTCTGTCCATCTGTCCATTTTCTGTCATATTATCTATTTAAGATAAAATGATTACACTATAAAACTTAACACAGTAAAGTGTATTCCTAAGTCTTATTAGGCTACAATCTGATGGGCTGTCACATAGGGGATACCAGCAATTAGGATCAAGGCTGAGAACATTTCTAGCACCCCAGAGGGCACCCTCCTGAACACCTCGAGTTAATGTCCCCCTGAGCTCACCACCTTCTGCCCTGCATTGCATAGCTTCAAGTGCTGGCGTGAGGCTCGAGCAAATGGAATCGTACAGTTTCTCTTCTTTTGTGTCTGGCTTCTCCTGCCAGAGGACGTTTGCAGCATCCACGCAGGGACGTAGCAGCGCAAGGTGCCGCTTTGTTATGTGCGAGGTGTCACAGTGCTTGGCTGTAGATCACACTTCCCCTTTCCCTGCCTTCCTTCTTCTCTCCTCCCCCCTCCTTCCTCAGTTCCATGGGTCATCTCTCCATGTCACAACCGGTGCTCAACCCCAGCCACGCGGAACTTGGCAAGGCTGGTCCTTAAGGAGACAGGCGGGGGCAGGGATCTTTGCCACCCGGGTTAGTGTGTGATGATGCAGGTGCCGTGCGGCCCTGCAGCCCAGGGAGAGAGAACAAGGGTCCTGGCCTCGTCCTGTGTGGGTTGCCTGCTCAGGGCTTACCTGGTAATGTCTGTCTGTCTGTCTATCCACCCACCCCTCGCCCATCAGTGGCCCTTTCCGAGGTGGCTAACGGGGCCACCGCCCTCTCTGCTTCCACTTCCCCCACCAGGCTCCCCTCCCCACCCCTGCCCCTATGAGCAGCCACTCTCCCTCTTAAAACAGCCAACTGCACCCCAGCCAGGCGCCAGAGCCCATGTTGGAGTCGGATTTGCTTTGGGGTAAGAAAAAAATATGGCCAAATGTTGGGAATCGGGCGCTTGAAGTTCGCACTCCAGGACGCCGAGTGGGGGAGATCACACCTCCCTTGGCTGGGAGCCCCTCAGTCTGCCCGTCCGGCTGCCGAGGCTGAGAGCAACTGCAGTGCAGCCCTCCCCCTCAGGGCCCCAGCCCCTCCACATCTTGCCTCCCCCAGTAGGAAGATGGGTTTGGCTGAGGCGCCTCAGCTGCGGGAGCTCACACCCCAGGTCTGGAAACCACGTGGGGACCTTCTGTCTGGGGCGCGTGGGTGGCACCCCCTCCCCATGTGATCTGGCCCGCCAGGGGGTGCCAGGAGGAGAGAGGAGGGCAGGCGTGGAGGAGGTGTGGTGGTCACTGCTTCCCTAGCGGGGAGACGGAGTCAGCGCCCTCCTAACTGACAGTATCCCCATAGCCCTGAGCAGAAAGCCACATGCGGTGCTTGGTGACAAGCCTCCACATTGCTCTGAGACTCAGTTTCCCCTCCTTATGACAAAAATGCCAATCCCCATGCGGGGGTAGTCATGGAGGTTAAGTGCGATGATGTAAGTAGAATCCCTGCAAGTCTCTAGCACCATAGTAGGTGCTTGCTCAAATCTTGATCTCCTCTGAGCCTATGCCTGCCAGTGCTGCTGTTCTGAAAACTAGAATTCTGTTCACTCCTCTGAGCGGACATGGCGTTCTGCCAAGGTGCACGACTGCCATTGTTCACGTTCTCAATCAAGAGTTGTGCAGTGCCCAACCTGCACAGCCGTCTGCCTCCTCTGCATCCCTAGAAAATCCTGTGCCTAGGCCTAGCTCAAACTCCCGAGGTCTGAGGCCCAGGGTGGTTTTGACTGTGATACAAAATTGTGATATCGTCACAATTTCAACTGGTCAGCGAACTACAAGTTTCTGCTCTGAAGAAACGTCTGAAGATGTCCCCTCTCCCTGATATCCCCGTTGCCTTTCCAGCAAAATCCACATCCCCCTCAGGGTACTTAGACTCCTTTTAGACATTTAGGCTTGC
>JAGFMF010011719.1:7460412-7480412 GCA_019455555.1 Galemys pyrenaicus | reverse complement strand
CCCAGTACGCACCCTGAATGCTGTGAAATGCAAGGGGGAGTGCAGAGACTGCAGCAAGGGAAAGGATTGCAGGGTGACTGGAGTCACGAGGAGAGGGGCCCCCAAGTCACGGCCAGGGATGGGGGGGGCCAGAGCAGGAAGGAGGCAGGGGTGCGGGTACCAGCCATGGACATTTCCCAGAAGGCCACGTGATGCTGATTCTGAGAGACCCATCCCACAAGACGGGGTGTGGTCTGCTCAGGGGGAACCCGCAGCCAGCCAGGGCGGGGTGCACAGGGGTGACAAGCTCGCCTTTGGTTCGGTCCTTACTGGCAGGACATCTGCCTCCTGCACCAGACCCAGATGGGCCAGAGCTGCTGAGCATGTGGGAGAACTTGATGAGTAACAGCTCTGGGAACTGAATGGTACTCTCCTAAAACAGGGAGCAGAAGGGGTGCACAAATAGGCTCAGAGGAACTCAAGGTGACACAGGGATTACACACCGGACGTGTCGACCACTGCTCCAAGCCCATCCCATCCCCACTGGTGAGTCTGCAAGAAACCAACCTGGGTTTAGGGTTTCACTTTGAAGAAATTCCCTTATTTGCGTCCTCATGACAAGCTGTGACATCTCAGTGAGCCTACTTTACAGCTGAGAACCCTGAGGCTCAGAGACGCTAAGTTACGTATCCAAGGTCACACAGCAAGGAGGTGGTGGGCAGGGCTTTGGACCTGGGTCTGTCTGAACACAAAGCCCCTGTGTTTCCCTGCCAGTGTTGCCCCCACATATGCTGTTCCTTCTGCCAGGAATGCTCTTCCTGCTTCCACTCTCCATTCACTACTTTGCCTCCTACTCACCTTCAGGGCTCAGCTCCGTTGTTATTTCCCAGGGAGCCCTCCCTTACCCCAGCTCCAGCTCCACCAGATCCCTGCTGTCCCTTCCTGCTTCTTTCTCGTAGCCCCTGCTAAAATTTTTGATGACGTAATCACAGCGTCTGGGTTAGCTCATGTTCTGAAGTCACACTCTGTCCCTGATAAACTCAGAGCTCAGGAAGCAGGGCACACATCCAATTTCTTCCTGGCTGCATCCCCATTACCTAGTATAATACCTGGCACATAGTAGGTGCTCAGAATTTACTTTTTGCAAGAATCTAGTCACTGTGTCCTAACTTCTGTTTCAACAATTCTCACAAAATGCCCAAGTCCCCTTATGCAGGCCCAACTATCCTTCCAGGACAGAGCCACAGCTTGTGAAATGTATTTTTAGGACAGATGAAAGGCAGGGAGAAAGGTGTTGGAATTAGAAAAGTTGATTCGGGCCTCCCTGGTGGCGCAGTGGGTTAAGCAACACACTGTGAAGCAAACCGCAGCCACTGTAGCATGAGTTCGATCCCTGCCGCCGGCCAGAGAGGGGATGCACATGGCGCGGCAGACCTCTCCTGCCTCTCCTGCCTCGCCTGCTGCTGCCCTCAGCAGTGTACTTCTGTTGATCTGCCTGTTCTGCTCCCCGCTCTCTGTGGTGAATCCTCTCACCCGCCCACACCTCTGGCCTGTACCCCAGTGCTTGTATGCATAAATAAATAAATCTTTAAAAAAAAAAAGTTGGTTCACTCCACTTCATCCCTGCCCATCTCCTCCCTGTCTCCCCCTGCCTTCTGCACCAAGACCACCCAGTGTAGCCCACCAGAACATTCCCTTTCCTGTTACCCTGTAGCTTTTCTCAAGCATTGATAACTACAGGACACTTCTAGAAGCTTGAATCTTCAGGTCTCCACGGGCAGGGGCTCATCCACCTTCTGTGCCCTCAAAACTGGCCCACAACCTGACACTCAGGAAATGCTCCATGAATGAATCAGAAGCAGTTCATTCTTGCATACCTACTGTGTGCCAGGTACCAGGCCAGGCCCTTGAAACACAGTTTCCCCTGGAATCCTGACAGTCTCCCTTGTGGCTTCGGTCTTCCATTTTGCAGATGAGAAAACTGAGGCCGGGAGGCAGGAATAGGTGGTTTCCCTGGAGCTGGGATGTAAGTCCTGGCCAGAATGTGCATCTCACCCACTTCAGCTTCCTCTAGTGGTCAGGGCAGAGATGGGCACATACTAAGCGCACACACTGCCTTCGGATGACATTGGGACGTCACTGTTTCCCAGTGGCCCATCTCACCGTCCTGTGAGGACACCTCTTAGAAAGATCTGTTTTCTTGCTTGCTTCTCTGTAAACAGAACATCCATTCTCTCCTCCTCTCTCGGATTTTTTTTTTTTTTTAAGAATTAATTGCCCTTTTTATGGCTTTGGTGTGTTTGTACTTGCGAGAACCCTGGCACCCTTAATCACAACAACAACATTCTCTGTGAACAGAGAACATTTGAACAGTCATTAGGCACCAGTGAATGTAGAGCGTATTAATGGGCAAACACTAAGTCGGGGAAGAGGAAAATGTTTTTCTCTCGCAAAGTACATACGAAAAGTTGATCCAAACCGATGCACTGCCATAAATCTGTTAATTTTGGCAAATTATTGGGAGGTAGCAGGGGCAGCTAGAGAGAGCGCGAGGCGAGGTGTGGTCTAGAAGCTGCCCACCTGCTTTAGAAGGGCGGCTTTGCACCCAGTGGGCGCCCAGAGCGCAGCTCTGCCCTGGAGACCGGCTGCCGCTGGCGGTGGAGCGACTCCGGTAGCTGAGCAGGTAGTGAGGTCCGTGGTTAAAGCCCCACCCAGAGGCTGGGATGAAGGGAGGCCAGCTTTGGATGGGGGCTACAGCCTCCGGCACGCCCCCAAGATTCTTTCCCATTTCAGTTGCTTTTGGGGTCCTCCCTGGGCCCCTGACATGGCTACCTCTCTGCTGGTCCCCCACACCCAGCCCCTCCAATTCTGGCCTGTTTCCTTTGGCGAGGACCACGCGTTGCCCTGTCTGTTCTGGGGCTGGGGGAGGGGCTGGGCTTCGGGCTGCGTGTGAGTGTGTGCGTGTGTTGTGTTGGCGAGTGCCTGCGTGGGCTAGTGTGGGTGCCGGTGCGATGGAGTAGGGGCAAGAGGGTCTGCGGGTGCCTCTCCAGGCTTGTGGTAACAAAGGCCGTTTTCCCTGCTCAGTGGAAACAAAACCCAGTCTTCCAGAGGCCGGCTCAAGCCCTCTCAACACCCACCTCCCCCACCCGCCAACCTCCCCCTCTGTCTCCTGCAGAATGTTTTCTTTCTGCATTGTTCTTTTTCCTCTCATCGGAGATTGTTCTCTCTTTGGGTCTTCAAATCATCCTGTCCATTTTTTTTTCTGTTTCTCATTCATATTTCCGTCTCTCCCCATCACTCTCGTCTCCGGCTCCTCCGTCCCTCCCCCACTCTCTCTTCTCTCTTTTCCTCCCCAGACACGCTGCTCGTCCTGCAGAGTTAAGAGTTGCCACACTGTCGATTCTACAGGAGCAGAAAGAAACACAGAAGCCTCCTTTCTGCATCCACACTTAATGCGCAGGTTCTGGGGACACGGGGCAATAGTGGGGTGCACAAGGCCACGCCCCCTTCCGGCGCATCTCCCAGGGCCCAGGGGCTGAGGCTGTCTGGGACTCTGAGGTCCTCTGTGCTGGGTGCCTTTGCTCACCTCTTCCCTCTCCGGCTGATGAAACCCTCTCCCTCGGGGTCGGTCTTGCCCAGCCAGCCTGGGCTTGGCGCTCCGCTGGCTGCAAAGCGGGCTCGGGGCCATGTGCCGCGGCCCATATAGGTTAATGTATTTACAGTAAATCTGTTCTCGCGGATGCTGGAGGAGGGGCTGCTTTGGTTATTACCGAGGCGGCTATTTTCAATGTGTTCCACATGATTATTCGGCAAAGCTGCAATTTGGCACTTGTTCTGGGCTTGAAGGAATCGCTTCCCCAGAGGTGACCCTCGGCGGGAGATTGCATGTCACCGCGTGAGGAATGGCCACGGCGAGTGTGATGGGTAGGCTGTCCGCCTCCGCTGACCTCAATCGCTTTCCTGTGGTGCAGCTGCCGGCGACGGGCTGCGTTTGACACAAAGTGCTTATAATTTCCGTTGGAGGGTGGTGGAATGATAATAGGGTGCTGGGCCCTCCTGGTTGGCCGAGGCCCTGGCCTGTACCAGGTTGGCTCCCCTTTCCCCAGCGGCCGTCCTGATAGCGCTGCGGGGAGGCTGTGGTTTAAATGAAGAGATGCCGGGAGGAGGGAGGGCTGTGGAGCAGACCCGGCTCCTGGGGACTGAAGCCACAGGCCAGTCAAGGAGGGAGCGTGCAAGAAGCACCTACTGTGTGCTCGGCGCCCTGCCAGGCTCTCATGCAAATGCTCTGTCACCTCCCTCGGCTGAGAGCCCATCAGAGAGTAGACGCAGCGTGGCCTGGCGCTTCAGCACCATCCTCTGCGCACAAGCCAGAACCGCCTCTCCTTGCCTGCAAAGTGCTTGACCAGTTGGGGTCTCAGGGCCCCCTCTGTAAGAGGGGACGGGTCGTGGATGGCCCTGCCATGGGTCGCTCTGACCATCAGTGAGTCGGGGCCGACAGGACTTGGAACAGGACCAGCCAAGGAGCAGGGCTGCGGAAGCGGTGTCGTTGCTCCCTGGGATGTTGCTGCTCTTGTCTGTGGTCAGGGTGCAGTGCATCATGGGCAAGGCAGACTCCATCAGGCGAATAAGGAAACCCAGGCCAGATGCTGAGAAGTCTGTTGCTAGAAGCTCCCTCCCTTGGTCCCTCTGTCCCTCCAGCCCTCTGTCCCTCTTTCCCTCCAGCCCTCCATCCCTCTGGCCCTCCATCCCTCCATCCTTCCATCCCTCCGTCCCTCCATCCCTCTGTCCCTCAATCTCTCTGTCCCTCCGTCCCTCTGTCCCTCCAGCCCTCTAGCCCTCCATCCCTCCGTTCCTCCGTCCTTCCATCCCTCCATCCCTCCATCCCTCCATCCCTCTATCCCTCCATCCCTTCGTCCCTCCATCCCTCTATCCCTCCATCCCTTCGTACCTCTGTCCCTCCATCTCTCCATGCCTCCATCCCTCCATCCCTCCATCCTTCTGTCCCTCTGTCCCTCAGTCCCTCTGTCCCTTGGTCCCTCCATCCCTCTGTCCCTCCATCCCTCCATCCTTCTACCCCCTCCGTTCCTCCAGCCCTCTGTCCCTCCATCCCTTTGTCCCTTGGTCCCTCCATCCCTCTATCACTGTCCCTCTGTCCCTCCATCCCTCTGTCCCTCGGTCCCTCTGTCCCTCCATCCCTCTGTCCCTCCATCCCTCCCTCCCTCCTTCCCTCCTTCTTTTTCTTTCCTTCTTTCTCCCCTTCCTTCTTCCTTCCTATTAACTGTCAATTTTCCCTCTCAAGTCATGAGCCATCAGGGACTTGGCTGTGTAAAGGACCCTCGAGAGGAGCTGTCGTCACTTTGGAGGACACAGCACACGGGGGTCCCGGTCTCCTCTGACTTCACGACGAGACAGCACAGGTGCTCCAGGACAGTCGTGCACTCAGCCGTGCTGGGCCCTGATGTCTCTGTCGGCAGACCACTCCCCTCTGGGCCTCAGGGGCGTGCTCAGGAGAAGCCAGTCCGCGTGCCCGAGCGTGGTCCTCCTGGCCCTGCTCCTGCCGCTACCCTGTGGCAGCCGAGCGAGCGTGGCCAAGCCCTGGGTTCCAGGGTCCCGCCTGCAGCGTCTACCTCATGGGCTTCAGGGAGGAGGGAGTGTTACCTGGACAGGAGGGGCCAGACTGTCCTGACCTTAGCCTCATTTCCAGAGGTGGGCCTGGTCCTTAGGACCTGCGAGCATCGGGCTGGACCAGGCTATACTTGAACTTTAAAAAACAGTAGCCAGGGCCTCCCTGGTGGCACAAGGGCTAGAGTACCATGCTGTGGGGCTTCCACAGCCACTACAGCACGAGTTCGATCCCCGGCCAGGGAGGAGACCCACAGGGCACAGCAGACCTCTCCTGCCTCGCCCGCGGCTCCCCTCAGCAGTGTGTTTCAGTCCTTCTACCTGTTCCTCTCCCCACGCTGTCTCTGGCAAATCCTTTCACCCACCCACCCCCAACTCTGGCCTGTACCCCAAACCTTGCATGATACTTAAATGAAAATCTTAAAAAAAAAAAAAATAAAAGCAAAACAGTAGCCGTAGGTGCAACTCTGGTTACATGAAGTAGAGTCTAAAAATATTTGAGCTGTGGAGGGGGTTCTGAAAGGAAGGCCCTGCTAACTTGCAGGATTTAATCACTGCCATTCCTTTGCAGGTCAAAGGACACTTTCCGAACATAACTGTGGGGTCCTTCCAGCTGTTTTCCCATTGAGGTCAAGCGTGAGTGCACGGATGGGGTCATGTCGTGTGGGCTTCAGTGGGGTCAGTCTCCTTGCACGTGTTTCCTTCTTTGTGTGTGATCCGAAGTTGGCTACAAGCTGATCAGGGCCACAGTCATGAACGTTGCTCTTGTTTCCAGGTCTGGAAGGATGGGCTGTGCCCTGGCTATGTGAGCAGATCTTCACCAGCTTTCTTGTCCCACGTCCACTCTGACACGTGGGAGACTAACTCAGACTCCTCTCAATCACCAGGATAGAAAAAGAGCCCTTCTCAGGGACCCAGACCTGATCACATCACCGCCTTCCTTGCCAACTGTCTTCGTTAAATGTCTGCAGAAGCAGACTTGGAGATAAGGTTTCCAGGGCAAGTAGTATTTTGGGGAGAGGATCTTAGGATACCCCAAGAGGGGAGTGAGAGATGAGGCAGCCATCATGAGCATGTCAAAGCCAGTTATCCCTGAAGATGAGTGGTGCTTAATCCCGCAGAGATGTCTAGAAAAACATGGTAAAAATGCAAAGTTTGATATATTCCTACTTGAGAAACCAGGAAGCTGGGGTAATACATCCGTGAGGGTCATGGGGTGTAGGGCTGGTGAATTCCCTGGCCCTTCTGCCCTCTGGGGGATCTTTACAACAGCCCCTCAGACTCAGACACAAAAGCACATGCACTGATAGGATGCATCTGTAGGATGCAGGCAAGTTCTGGCAGAGTTTCCACACAACTCAGTCTGGATCGCCTTTGTTCATGGAAAGTATCCTGATTCTCCAAGCTGTGTTTATGCCTCTCCACAAGTTTTAAGCCCTCTACCCCTGGTGCCACACTCCTATACTATGTTTAACTGCCTGTTTATTTGCCCACTTGCCCCCAGCCCGTGTTCCAACTGTGAGCTCCATGAAACAGGGCTGTCTCGTCCAACTTTCATTCCCAGAATAAATGTTCAATGTCAAAAAAAAAA
Organism: Galemys pyrenaicus; assembly: GCA_019455555.1. Classification (NCBI taxonomy): domain Eukaryota; kingdom Metazoa; phylum Chordata; class Mammalia; order Eulipotyphla; family Talpidae; genus Galemys; species Galemys pyrenaicus. The sequence goes on along the minus strand of JAGFMF010011719.1, from coordinate 7,473,220 downwards.
AAAAAAAAGGCTCTGTGGAGATGGGGCAAGCAGAGACCCACAGGAAAGAGCTAATTGTGTAGAGCGGAGCTGCAAGGAGAAATGCCAAAACCCTTGTAGGTAGCAGACACCACCAGCTGCCAAAATGAGGACACTTTTCTCTGGATTTGTGTCAGTTCTGACCATCCATGTCCCCACCCAGCCCAATTTCAGAAATAAGAGAAGGGGAAACAGAGCCGCACCCTTATTCAAATCGAGGCCTTTGCTCACTGTGAATGGGAACAGATGAATCTGAGATCATCCTTGGCAAGAAACGCTGAGAAGCAGAATGCTCCTTTTTGGATCTTGATGGCCAAATCTCATCACAGCTTCTGGCTGTTTCTGTCCTGTTGACACCTGTAATAACTACGAAAAGTTTGAGCTCATCCATTGGGCCCACAGGGGGTCCTGGGTCATCAGGTGTGAGGCAGCGATGAGTAGCTGTGACCAGCACTCAGCTGAGGTCATTGTTTTCAGGTCGAGTACCTTGGCAAAGGTGCTAAAAGACAAGAGGTGACCACTTCCTGTCAGACAGGAAGTGGAAGGAAATAGACAGGAAGTGGGGGGGAAGCCATCTTTCAGAGCACCGTGGCTTTGAATTCATAGAGTCCTGGACTCACAGAGATTTTTAATATTTTCCATATTAGATGTTAAGCAGGCAGGACATAGTATCCTTATTAGTCCTCTGTTATACCAACTTCTCTCCCATTTTGTTGACAACATTCAGGGCAAAAGAGGGAAAGAAGACAGACTAGCAGGAAGGCAAAATGAGTTTGAGAGACTTCCGGATACTTCAGGATGGGTGTTTCACAATAGTGCTGCCACCCGGCTGAGCAAAGCTCCCTTCCTGCCACTACCAGAAGCTGGCAACATGCTTACTTCGCTTTAAGCAACTTCAACATATGGATCTCCACGTTACTCCCTTTATAAAATGAATTCCCTATGGTAATCATCGAACAAGCAAAGTCCCTTGTACATCTAAAAAGCAATCTGGTTTTAAAATGGATTTTACTTTTGGGCAACTTTTTCAAAAGGAACGTTTGTGGCAGAGCGAACAAACACTTAATAGTAGCTGTATAAGCCACACATTTTTCTAGATACTTTGCCAACTCTCATTTAATTCTTGTAACAATGCAATGAAACATTGTTTCTCTCCCCGTTTTACAGATCAAAAAAACCAAGGCAGACAGCAATCAGGTGCCTTGCTCAAAGCCTTCTTGCTAGTCTAAAAGTCCCGTGGAAGCCAGACTATTGTGGGCAGGGCCTCTCCAGTGGGAAGGGAACTGTTACCTGGGCAGGTCTGGGACAAACCATGCTGCCGTTTTGCATGGAGTAAAATTCCACAAGGAATTTACAACATTCCTGCTTAGGGCTCTTCTCCTTCATCCTGTTTACCTCTGGAGTTTATCACTTGGGAGATGTGGGCCTTTCTGAATCTCTAGCCTGGAGGCTGGTACCCCTTAATTGCTTAACGAAGTGTTTACTGAACGAATGGTAGGTGAGAACAGTGGGTAAGAGAAAGCCCTCCTGGGTTTCTTAGCAGTTACTAAGCAGGCTGATTGCTCAAACTGGTTGTACATGAGCAGAGAAAAGAGGAGAACTGAGCAGTTCTTGGCAAGTTCAGGTCAAACAGGTAACAGTCTGACAGTGTAACTGGTGACATTCACCGTTTCCTCTATTAGCTGGGAAAGCGCATATGGAGACATTTCAGATGGCTCCGTGAAGAAGAAAATCCACGCCTGAGTTGGATGTCCAATGCCTGGCACAGTGCTAGGAGCAGAGTGAGGACTCTCTTGCTAGCTGAAAACACCGGGAGAGTGAATGAGTGGAAGAACAAATGAGGGAATGAATGAATGCCCAAGAGAATGAATACACATCCCCTAGCCTTGTCAGGTCCAGCTCCCAAAGTCTCAAAGACACAGGTTGCTGGAACTGTCCTGGGAATGATTGATTCAGCCAGTCTAGGGGTGGGAGATAGGACTTTTTTTTTTTAAAGATTGATTTGTTTATGCATACAAGAGCTGGGGTACAGGCCAGAGGTGTGGGGGTGAGAGGATCCACCAGACAAAGAGTGAGGAGATTGTGAACCCTCCAGCTACAATTAAACCACAAAGGACTTCAAGGTGAGGACTAACAGATGAACACCTGCTCACAGAACAGGCAGACTGACCAAAACACAGCGCTGAGGGGAGCAGCCGGTGAGGCAGGAGAGGTCTGCTGTGCCATGTGGGTCTCCTCCCTGGATGGGGATCGAACTCGTACTGCTGTGCCATGGATGCTTCACAGTGCTGCTTAACCCCTTATGCCACCAGGGAGGCCCAGCAGTGCTGCTGTTGCTCTGAGGACCCTACTTTGAGAGTCTAGCACCCCAACTCACTGGTTCTCATTGGAGTCACCTACAGGAATTTTTAAAAACTGGTTCCCAGTCTTCTTTCCCAGAGATTCTGATGTCACTGATTTGGGGTATGGCTGGCATGGGCATCAGAACTTTTCGAAGCTCCTAGTGGGGTACGCTTCTAAGCCACAGCAAGGTGAGGAAACTATGGCTCGGTGTTCATCTGTTAGTCCTCACCTTGAAGTCCTTTGTGGTTTAATTATAGCTGGAGGGTTCACAGGGGGTCTCGCTCACCTGAGGGCCCCACTTTTGTACCCAGGTGGCCCTATCCCCCAAGCTAGCCCCCCTGCTGTGCATCCTGGGGTTGCTCAGACAGTAGTTTCTCGAGCTGCCACTTGCCTGAGATCTGATGGCAGGTCCCTGTCCCAGCCGCCGCTGGCCCCGTATGCCGCGGTGTCTATTAAGAGCAGATGCTAAACCATTTCCAACAGGCCTTGAAGCTAATGCACTGCAGAATGGATTCGGAAGGGCCTATTTCTTTGCGCGCTGAGAAGGAGAGTGAATTAATGCCCGATGAAAACCTCCAGAGAACCCGAGTCAGGGCTGGGGGGAACTTGGTGGCTAAATCAACAGTTATAAACTCGCCCAGTCATTTTTCATTATTTGGTACATTGGAAAGATATTTTCCTTTTCAAACGCAGTTGGAAATCCGTTTGGTCAAAAGTCAGTCGCAAACCTCATCACCATTGCCCCTGAAAACTGCAGCCTCTGTCAGGGGGTGGAAGAAAAATGGTCAGGTCCCCAGCACCAGTCGAAGTGACGGGGGACGTGATGGGGCGTCCTGGGTGTTGGCCTGGACAGAGGCTGCACGATTTTTCAAAAATGTCTCCTGGAGGTTCAGGCTTTTACAGGGACCTGGATATATGTTGTCTAGGCTGTAGATTCGGAAGCTGAAGCCACCTTCTTGTTTCTGGAAGACGACGAGCCCAGGTCCATGGGTCTGACCCTAGTCTCCTGGGGACTTTTTCCTTAGCCCAAGTGTGAGCAGACCATACACGGAGGCGTGCACCCCAAGAGCAAAAAGAGGGGTGTGATCGCTAAGAAGGACAATGCTTACTTCAGTGTCACATCAGCAGCTTCCGTTGGCTGCATAACCTTACTCCAACTGTGGACTCGATGTGCTCATCTCACCCCCTGCCAAGTTTTAGGAGAGGCGGGCCATTGTACCCATTTCACAGATGTGGAAACTGAGACCCCAGAAAGCTGAGTCACCTTGCTGGCCTCATGTGCACCAGGCTCTACACACCTGGAGGTCCGGGACCCTGCTGTTCTGCAAAGGCGGGCCGTGGCTCCTGGGTCAAAACCCAAACCCAGCTGCAAATGAAAACCCACCCTGCACCAACGTGGTGGTCTCAGATGTGCTGGAGAGCAGCAGAGCCACAGATGTTTGACTGAGTTCTGACCCAGGAGCCGGGAGCTTCTTTCCTACGTGATGTGTTCTGAGCAACCAAGATGTGACTAAAGCCCACCAGCTCAGCAAGATCTTCCTGAGACCCCAGCCTGGTGGGGGACTTCTCTGGGCTCCATGGCCCACACATTCACCAGGGAAAGAGAAAATTGCCTTCGAGGCCTGTCATCTCACTCATCCCATCGACCTGGAGCTCTGGGGAATAAGGATAGGCCCTGCCAGACTGATCCCAGATCAGCACATTTCCCTGGTGAGTCAAGTTTCCCTTTAAGTATCCCACACAGGCTCACCCTTGAGTATTTGCCTGACAAGTATTAACTGTGCCCAAGCTATGTTATGCCAGGCCGAGTGCAGAGTTCCTGCCCTCTGGGAGCTGGACTTTCTGTTAGAGGCTGGTCCTTGGTGCAGTCAACAACCTGAACAGCTGTACTTGGCATCCACCCAGGCTCTTTCTCCGCCCAAATCCCAGAAAAGAGCACCTGTATCCTCCCAGGCATTCGGGCCCTTATCTTGACATTACCCTCAACTCGTTCCCCTTCTCTAGCCTCCTTGCCTGCTTCAGCTTCTGCTGGCCTGGATGCTCCCTGGTGTATGGCCATGTCACCCCAGTCTCTGCCTCTGTCTTCATGTGGGCTTCCACGTCTCTGTGTCTCCGTGTTGTCTCTTCTTGTCAGGGTACTGATCATTGGGTTTAGGGGCCACATGGATCCGGTACAACCTTAGCTTAGCTTAATTACCATGCCAAGAAGCTAGTTTTGAGAAACCACATTCTGAGGTTCCAGGTAAACCTGACTTGAGGGGGACACTGTTCTACCCATGAGATTAGGAGCGTCTCCCAAGGCTAAGTCAGCCTATTGCAGTTTTTATCTGCTAATTCCCTGACGTAATAATAATGACCATGATAACATGCATAAAGCCCCTACTATGTGCCAAGAATTGTGTTAAATATACATATATGTATATACAGTGACAAATAATAAAATACATAGTGTTATATATTAAATACATAATATAGTGATAAATAAAAATTAAGTGATATATATCAATTTTTAAAAAGATTTATTTATTTATGCATACAAGAGCTGGGGTACGGCCAGAGGTGTGAGTGGGGTGTGTGTGAGAGGATGCACCAGAGACAGAGTGGGGAGCAGAACAGGCAGATGGACTGAAACACACTGCAGCGGGCGAGGCAGGAGAGTCTGCTGCGCCATGTGGGTCCCCTTCCTAGCTGGGGATCAAACTCGCGCTGCAGTGGCTGCAGACTCTTCACAACGTGGTGCTTAACCCCTTGCATCACCAGGGTGGCCCCATTTAATTCTTTTCAAACAACTCCACTAGTTGGCACATTAACCCCATTTTACAGATGAGAACACTGAGGGCCATCCCCATGCACCTGACATCACTCAGCCCATCACTTCCCAACACCAGGGACACCCCATCGACCCAGTGGTGACGAAGAGGCAGAATCTCACAATGCCAAGGCTGCTGGGGGGCAGGGAAGCTGTCCCATGGTCCATGGGGACCAGGCTCTGTCTGGATAAAGAGAACAGGGCCCGGGGGCCCGGGTGCAAGCCCTGGGGACAGGCCTCGCCACCCGTGGGCCCACTGCGTGGCCGGCCACCCTCCCAGGCACACACGTCTCTCCTGTCGATGCCGCCTTGGCCAGGCGTATGCAGCCCACAAGTAAACAGTGTCTGAAACCTATTCTCATTAGGCTAATTTACGAATAAATTACCATATTCAATGGCCTTATTTTTACTGCTCGTTAACAGGCCCATGATAGGATGATAATTACGGGATTTTAAGTGGCTAATGGCAGCTGGGGCGTCAAAAGCAGTTTTTACGAATCTGTTTATGGCAGCGAAGGTGACAGGAGGGGAGGGACATTGAAATGTTGAAATCACACTTTGGGAAAAAAAGCTTTAATTGTTGAGTATTTATTAGAGAGGAGGGAAGGCTGTAATTTAAAAAATGAAACTCTGAAAAACAAAGGAAATTAATTAGTCTTCCCCCCTGGCTGTGACCTTCAGGGAGTGGGCCAGGGGCACAGGAGAGGGGGATGCCAAGTTCAGGGGCAGCTGTCCTCTGGGCTAGGCTTCTGTTAGCCCTGCACGGAAGGAATCCCAGTTCCATGAACTTCCCGGGAAGTCTGTCCTCCCTGCCTGGGCTGGAGAAGTGTTGCAGGGTGGGGAGGTGGGGAGGTGGGGAGGTGGGGAGGTGGGGAGGTGGGGAGGTGGGGAGGTGGGGAGGTGGGGAGGTGGGGAGGTGGGGGGAGGTGGGGGGAGGTGGGGGGTGGGGGGGTGGAGGGGTGGAGGGGTAGGGGAAGATCGGAAGGTGAGGGACCAGCATGCAGGAAATGCAGGAAACAGTGACTCAGGCACAGGTCTCACCCCGCCCAGGTGAGTTCTCATTACCATCAGCTGTCATCTGCTCTAGTGCCTTTGCTAAGTTTCACCTGCATCACTTTACACCAATCCTTGTAATAATGTTAAGAGCTGCTGGTTACACCTAACGTATATGGAGTGTTCCTGTGTGCTTTCTAAATAACCTGTTTCGATGTCACAACAGGTAAGCCTCCGGGACTGGCGCTAGACTGCGGAGCAGGAAGCTGCGCCACAGGCTGGTTAAGTAACAATTGCAAAGTCACAGAGCCTGGGCCCAGCCCACCATTTACCTGGTGCTCCCAGATCCTGCTAATTTACCGGCTTCCTTGCAGGGGCTTCACAGCAAGCTGGTGCTGTGGGTTTCAGAGGAGGGGATGGGATTCCAGACAGAGAAGCCACCTGCCAGGGGTCACAGCCCGAGTTTATTCTCTGAGTCCAAAGTAGCAGGCAACCTGTGCTGAAATGAGATTCCCAAGAGTGCAGCCGGAGCAAAGGAGGCATCGAAAAGCATCCGAGCTAGTGCCTCTGTGTTTAGCAGGGGGCTATTTAGGGGCCATTTCTGTGCTCTGTGGGTGCCTCTCCTGGGCCCTTCTTTCTCCTGCCCACCTGTGCATCTGCCTCCTGACCACCCCTGGCTCCGCGGCCCCTTGCCAATGGCCCATCCATCTTGTTCCTCCGCGTTAGTATGCAACCCTCGGAAAACAAACACGCAGCAGCCTGACAGTGGGAATAAATATCGTGGCGATGCTGATTAGCATTTGATCCCAGCTGGGGCTCTGGAAGCTGAAGTAGTGGAATGTCTTGGCAGTTTTTTAATGCTGAATAATTTGATTAGATCAGTGACTGAGCCGGCTGCTCCTGGTGAGATAACCCCCCCCCCATTACAGGGGAGAAATGCAGGGGGGACTCAGGGAGCACATCTGAGCGCCCCCTGCTCCTCCCCCAGCCCCTGGCTTCTCATTCTGTCTCTCTCCTTGTTTGGCCCCTCTCTCCTCCAGCTCTCTCCCTCTGCCCTTGCCTCTTAGACGTTCTTTCTCTTTCCACTTCCTCCTCCTTTTCCTGTTTCTCCTTTGAGATCCCTCATTCTTGGTCTCATTTCCCCCTTCTCTTTCTCCTCCCCTCTCTTCCCCTTCTTTCCCCCTCATGCCCTCTCTCTCCCTCCTCCTCTCTCCCCATCTCTCTCCATCTCCACAATCCCACCCCCCCTCCTCCTTTTGCGAAGCCTTAAATACATCGTTTAATCAACTCCACAATTTCAATTTCACACAGTTGTCAGCTCGGATGTCTGATGAGATGGTGAAGACCCCACAGAGAGCGGGAAGGGGTGACGGGGGCACTTGGTCTCACCTCCCCCTCGGAGCAGCTCCCAGCACCCCCCCTTAGCCCCACCCCCACCCCTCCCCAGGCAACCTGGGAGGGATTCCAAAGGCTTCTCTTTTCTCTTGGCAACTGTCAGTCAGTCAGGTACATGCTTCCCTTGTCATCAGTGTGAAATTACCAGCGTGGTCTCATTATCTGCTTACTTCAAATTTGGAGGCAATATTTCTGTTTGAAAGATAATAATCTCCATTTAAAACAAAAATAGCATCTCAGGTAGAGGATTCGAGGGGAAAGGAAGATGACAGTTGGGTACAACCCAAGAGGAAATGAATGATCTGGGCTTTCCGACAGAGGCACACATGCAAAGTCCTTTGCCTACCTGAGTGAGCCAGCACCTCCCTTTTCCTGAAAACTACTTCATGTTTTCTCAACTGGAGACCTACAGGGCAGGAGGGAAGCGCCATGTGACTGTCAGAGACTTTAAAATATGCATCTCTTCCATTCCTATCGTCTTCATCTTATCTGAACCATTCTAGAAGCATGGATGTTAAAATCAGATCAAATGGACGGGAAGGCGTGGCCAGGATTTGGGGTCTTATGCTGATTCAATAACCAGCACGTCTCCCTCCCCTGGTGTGGGGGTACTGCAGGGGCTCCAGCGGCACTGGGGGATGTTGTCTGTTTTCACCAGAGGCGTTGCAAACCTCTCTGAACTCCCCCTCCATCCAGCCTGTCATCTCATCACTAGAGTCAGCCTCAGCTTTATTTATTTTTCTCAAATGGATCCAGAAATGGCGCGGGCCAGCACTTCCCAATAATTGAGTGTGGCTGTGTCGGGAAAAGCCATATCAGGGCTCAAGTGTCCACAGGCTGCTGTGGGTGGAGTGAGGCCCAGCTGAGAGTGTGCTTGCACACGCGTGTGTAGGTGTGCACTCAGGCTTGCAGGCCCACCAGGGAAAGAGATTAGTTTCCCTCCTGCTGTGTGACCTTAAATAAATCTATACCTTTTCTGATCCTAGATCTCCTCACTTACAAAATAGGAATAGTAAGAAAACCTACTCTAGCCTTCTTCTAGGAGCTGTTATTACAGCCTTACAAATACAATGAGAAGAAGCTGGGGATCCCTGTTGTATCCCTCCATTCTGCTGTGACTTAAGTGTGATATTGTAGTCCTGGATTTTTTTTAAAGATTCATTTATTTATGCATACAAGAGCTGGGGTACAGGCCAGAGTTGGGGGGGTGAGAGGAGTCACCAGAGACAGAGTGGGGAGCAGAACAGGCAGATAGACTGAAACACACTGCTGAAGGGAGCAGTGGGCAAGGCAGGAGAGGTCTGCTGCACCATGTGGGTCCCCTCCCTGACCGGAGGCAGGGCTCGAACTCATGCTGCAGTGGCTGCGGATCCTTCATGGTGTGGTGCTTCGTCCCTTGTGCCACCAGGGAGACCCCAGTCCTGGGATTTTATGACCTCTTGGGACCCGTGGCCCTCCGTGGTTGTGAGCTTGGCCCAGAGTCTCTTCATTTCTCTGAGCCTCAGTTTTCACATCAGCAAATGCTGAAAAATGGGGAGTTCTACATTCATATAGGGCCCTGCGGGGGCCTGAGAGAACTGTGTCTGGAACTCTGACTCTTTGCTTCATCCCACCCCTCTCTCCAGTTTTTTATCTACAGGCTTTGAAGCCTTCCTTTTGGATGGTCTTTGCTGATTTAACTTTCCAATTGCTAAAAATCCACAAGCTGAAGTGTGATCTCTCTGAAGCCAGCTTCGTTGAAACTTGCAAATATGTCCTTGCCCAGCATTATGCCAGGAGCATTGTAGGAAGTCGGTGAGTGAATGAATGAATGAATGAATGAATGAAAACCCCTCATCTGCAAGCCGGCGCCTCCCTCTTATTTTCCATAGGACCCAGCCCTGCCTTCCCCACTGTGGCATTCTGAAGTTCCAAAACACAGAAACCGACAAGAAACTGGGAATAAAGGGGTTTGATCTGCGCACCGCAAACACCTCTTGCAAAAAGAAGAATAAAAAAACACGCCAGCTCCTTCTACGGGGGAAGAGAAGGCGTCAAGACATGTTAAATGGTTAGGAGGAAGGCGGCTGCTTGTTTTCCTTCTGCCTTTTGCAGGCTGGAGGGAGGTGCGGGGGGAGGTTCATTATTTTTCGGCGCTCTGAAGGCAGGTGAACCGGGAAAGGCAGGCTGCAGCCTGGCACCGCGTTCAGCGCCTTTGAAAAATGTAGAGCTCTCAAGGCAAGAGAAGGGTTTGATGCAATTTAAAAAAAGACACACTCCCACACCTCGCAGATCCATATGTTTCCATTCAGATCCGGTTCCCCTCCGCGGCGGCGCTACTGCGGACTGCGCCTGGCCCGGCTGTTCTGCTGCCTCCAGGGCCCGCGGCTTGGGGCTCGGCTGGGGGAGGCAGACGGCTGAACAAAGTGGGTTCGAGGTGCCACAGGCCGACTCCTGGCCAGGAGCGGTGACCGCCTGTGGGGTGCCCGGGGCGTGCAGTCGGGGTGTCGCTCTCTAAGGGCAGGTAAGAAGCAGAAGAAATAAAATGCAAATGGCTAAATGGACCCAAGATAAGGCTGAGGGGATGGGGAGGGGGGAGCTGCCTGTCCCCTTCCCTCTGGAACCCGGCCAGTCTCCGTGGCTTGCTCCTCTTCCCCAACTTGCATTCCTTGTGTTAAGAACAGCTCTGGAGCCAAAAGGAAAAAAGTTCTGTGGCCAACGGAGTTGGAGAATACTTGGGTCCTCTGATCTCCCTCCCGCCCTTCCTTCTTTCATCCCTCCCTCCCACTTCTTCAGTCAACCACTAATTGGTAAGCGCCCAGAGATCATGGAGTGGACAGGGTAGTCCATATCCCCTGCTACAGGGACAACAAGAAAATATGTCACCAAGTGCCACGTGCAAGGAAGGAGAAGAACCCAGGTGATGGGTCAGGGTAAGAGGGGAGGCGAGGTGAGGACCACCTGGGGAAGGTCTTAGGCCCCCAGGGTACAGGAAATACTCTTAGCTGTCACTGGCAGGTAGGGGGGTGGGGCCAGTCTTGCTTTGGCAAGTTTGAGCAATGCAGTGAGGCGCTCATGCCCTCCTGCAGGACTTGTCAGTGCCTTCAGTGCCTCGCTGTGCTTTGACACTGAGAACGTGCTGGCGTCTTTGGAGCCCGGCAGAAGGTGGCCTCTGGAGGGCACCTGGCCTCGCTGTTCACTTGTTTCCTCTGAGGCAGGCCTCCCAGATTTTGCAGGGTGCCCAGTCGGAGCATTCACGACCCCGTTTTACTGATGAGACAACGGAGGTGCCCTGGTCTTGTGGACAGCCAGGAAGTGAAATCCATCTCAGGAAGGGCCCCATCCTGAGCCCTTCTCCCTGGCCTCATCAGCATCAGCCCTGCCTCTCTCCTTCCTCTTCCCAAACAGACAAGTCATTCTCACTCCCTCACCCTCCTTTGGCATCTGCTTCTCCCCTTGTCTGAAACGTCCCCAAACGGAAACTGCTAGTCTTCCCCCCGGATGCACATTAGAACCTTCTGGAGAGCATGCTAAAATGCTGGTGATACTGAGGGCATGCACCAGCCCGATTACAGCAGGTGCGCCCACGCAGTGCCTGCATGTGAGCCGGGGTGAGCTCCCGGGTGGGTCCCGCTGCATGTCCGGGAGGGGGGCCGCGGCTGGCCATGCCCTTGGCGTGCCCTGCCATGGATCCCAGTTCCATCTCAAGCATTGTGACCTCAGGAAAAGCGCTCTCCGGGGCGGTGCTCCAGATCCAAAGCTCACAGTCCCCGGTCATTTTCCATCACCTGCTGGGTGTTTGTTCTTCCGAGCACGTCTTCCCATTGACCATGGCCTTGCCTGGTCACCTGGGCAGTGGCTGTCTGTTTATTGTCCTTCACCATGACTGGGACGTGCGCTCCTGAGGGCCAAGGGTCTGTGCTGTTAGATGTGCCCCTGCATCCCCGGTCTCTGTGCAGAACCAGTGTCCTTCTGAGACGGTGCATGGGGGCGTGGTGCTCAAGTGTCTGCTTATGTGCAAGGGACTCAGAGAGGTTGAGCTGCTTTCCTAAGAGTGCCCAGCAGGGGCTGGGACTCATCTAGAAGAGCCAGGCCTCTAGACTGCCGGGGCTCTGTGCACCACACTTAGCCTCCCCTCTTTGTTCTGCAGATGAGAAAACTGAAGTCTAGAATGCAGTGTGGCCCCGCTGCTGTCAGGTGCTGCTGAGACTGAGCCTCTGCCACCAGCTGCCCTCCTCCCTCACCCGTCTACAGAGGCTGGTGAGCAGAGCAGCTTTTGAGTCAGAGGAGAGACTCGATCTTGACACCCCAGCACTCGCCAGGAGACTCCAGCTGGGGTTGGGGGCAGGGTGCTGTTCAGTGGATGACTTGACTCCATTTGGTCAAAGCTTTCTCTGCCCTTCCAGGCCCTTAAACCCTTGGACAAAGCTTCCTCTGCCCTTCCAGACCCTTAAACCGGATCAGAATGGAAAGAAAACTGTCAGTCCACATCAATTCGGGTCTCCTTATCTCTCTGCCCAAGGCTCCCATCTCCCAAAGCATTCCTGGGGAGGTGGGTTGATTCTCCCTGAAGATAGGAGGGAGACCTTGGAGGTGCAGGTGGACTGGGGAAGGTTAAAGTTTGTGAGTGACAAGCAGGAGGCTTCGCTTCAGGTCTTGGGGCTTAGACTAGTTGTTTTTTCTCTTGTAACATGGGTACCACACCTCCCCCCTTCAGAGTCTTACCATCTGCCTGTTCTTTAACACACTGATGTTACCTGGTGGGGGAGGACCAGTGGGAGAAAACGAACATGAGCATGCCCAGCAGAGATGTGGCCATGGGCAGGTACAACACAGCACTGATGGCGTTAGGAAACAGCCTGGCTGCCCAGCGCTAGGGGACTGATGAGATGAACATGGACATAGATGGTGAAGCAGAGTCATTTCAAACCTTGCTGTTGGAAACTGTCAAAGGACATGGACGGATATCCTCTCTGGGCTGTAGCATATACTTTAAAGAGCTGGTTGCAAATCATGAAGCCACAACACATACACACACACGTATGTGCATATATATGTATATGTTTATATACGTTCCAAACACAAGGAAATTCTCAAAAGTTATAGGTTGAAATTTTAACTTTGGATATGTTGGGGGTGGGAATGAGAGATCATATTGCTTGTGTATATTTATTTTTTACTTTTTTTTTATTAAAATATTTTAAAATTTACATATACTTGCCATTAATTGTAATCCCCATGTATTCCCCATCACCATCTCACCAGTGCACC
>JAGFMF010011719.1:7430749-7460118 GCA_019455555.1 Galemys pyrenaicus | reverse complement strand
TAATCCCCTCCAGATCCATCCATGTTCCCATGAATGAGTCTAGTTTTTCATTTCTGATTGCTAAGTAGTATTCCATCGTGTCTATGTACCACAGCTTCCAGATCCACTCATCTGCTTGTGTATATTTTTTACATTGCGTATGCTTTACGTTTTAAATGAAATAAAAATAAGCTGATAATAAAATAAATAAAATAACAGGTCATGCTCATCTGACCATATTGTTGTGAGAATCATTAGAAAATAGATGACATATTTGCGAAAGTTCTAAGCTTGATATGAATATGAAATATAGCCACACTTGCCTAGAAATGTTACTATTTGTAGAGTTTGCATAATATTAAATATCTATCTACCTATTTGGTGTTTTAATCTTGAAAATTTTTCAATATTGGAAGAATTTCTAAGTGGTGAACTCCTATTCATCTCACAAGACCCAGCTCATGTTGCCCTTCTTCAGGAAAGTCTCTTCTTACCCAGCCTACCTGGAGAGGAGGCAGTGAGCATCTTTCTTTGTTTTCCACAAGCATCATTTCGTTCCTAAATAGGAAAATCCATCTGTTTATTTCTATGACTAGCCTGCCAGACAAGTCCTCTCTAGACCCGTGTCCCTAGAAGACTAGAGCCTTAGTGTTTGCCTCTGAATCCCCCCTCCTTAACACAGTACCCAGTGTTCAGCAGGTGCTTAATAACTGCTTATTGAAAATCTAGATGAATGAATGACGTTCACACTGGCTTCCTTTACTCAAGTGAGGGCTTCTGAAAGCATGTGTGTAATCCCAAGCTATAAATTGAATCGTATTTTTAAATGCACTGGGGGACTTGCTATTTAAAGGAACTCTGATGTAAATCCTTTTTATAAAATGAAGACATCTTGAGTAATGTGAATAATTGCTCCCTGACATATCTGTTTATAAGTTGAGATTTTTAAGGATCAAGAAACTGGTGCATTTTCTAAAACTTCCTTTGACAATTTTTGTGAAGTGTGTGCTCCGTACGAGGTGTGTTCTGGATTCAGGTGTGATGACAGAGCAGCTCTAACCTTTGCCGAGGTAGAGCCCTGGCTGCACTCCCTGGCCATGTTGTCTTAGGGGCCCAGGGGCCAGATTCAGGCTGCTAATTGAGTTCTGTGTCCTCACTTTCTAGCTGTGGTTCCTTCCTTCCTTAATGTCTATGAACCTCAGCTCTCACTTGCATTAACTAAAGGGAATGAAAGTACCCACTTCCTAGCAGTCTAAAGAGAAAATAAAACATCACCTACAGCGTGCTTGGAAGTTTGTCTGGCACAGTGCAACTGGAAGAATTTCTGGAAGAATTCTGCCCATCGGGAGGGAGGCAGAAGATACCCATGTGGGTGCAGGTCATGGGCCGCTAGCGACTTGCAGATGTGGCTGGCTTTGCTTTTTCTTAACATGGGGTGGGTGGGTAACCTCGTGCCTCAGTTTCTTCATCTGCAAGATGAGGGCAATCCTACCCAAGAAATGAAGAATTGTAAGGGAAAAAGAAAGCATGCTAGGTATTTCAGAGGTGATTTAATTAATACCAATCTTTCTCTATTTTTTGTAGGACAAAAGATGATCAGTTTATGCCTGTTCCTATCTCCCCTCGAAGCTCCAGCCCCTGCTCCTGGAAGGAGTCTCTCTTGATGTCCATCCCCCCAACCCCTCCCCGGGGATGCCTTTGGACAGAACTGCTCCAGAGGTGCTCGGCTCTGAGCACCTGTGGGTGTTTAGGTCTCCTCAATGGAGCGCCGAGCACACCCACCACGCGTGCAGGCTGTGCGGGTGGGAAAGATGGTTGCCTGCAGGAGACAAGCGGGCCCTGGTTTAGCCATGGGAGAAGAACGTTAGATACCGGTATATCCCCCTGCCCTGTTTTGTGAATGGGGAGACTGAGGCCCAGGGTCCTGGAGCTATTCAAAAGATGCAGGACCACATCATTCTGAGATACAGGAAATGTTCAGTTTGGAAAATAGCTTTGATAGTGCTTGTCCACAAAACCACGCCGTCTTTCAGGAACGCTTTGTTACAGGTCACAGTGAAGTCTTTTTTTCTTCGGTGCTACCTTCCCCAAGAGCAAAGCACCGAGCTAGTTTGCAGGTGGAGGGGGTGGTGTTTAAAAACTGGAGGTGGGATGTGGGCTGGCATCGCCCTGTGAGTCCTGTTCTAGGCAGGTTCCTGAACAGCCCTACTGTGACTGTAAGTGCGAGAGTGTCACTGTCCCGCCTCTGGCCCAGGCTGCTGGCAGACCCTACATGCAGGTTCCTTGAGATCTTCTAGACTGTCTCTTCTGCGTCCTCCTTCCAGGTGACAGAGGAGACTGGCCAGCGTCATCCATTCACTGAGAGGAGACAGCCAAGGTGGGGCCTCCCTGGCTCTCCTTCCTTCCTCACTAGGCTTGGCAGAGGACTCGGGATGCATTTAAGTTCCCGTTGTTCTATTGGTTTAACAAACACAGAGAGGACAATTATCATCTGCCAGGTCTATGATTTCCAGACGTTAGCTCATTTCCTCTGGTGGGAACGATCCTCTAAAGAAGGTACTGTTCTGGTTCCCATTTCACAGATGTAGCAACTGAGGCCCAGAGAATCAAGTCCTTAGTCAAGGTCATGCAGAGCTGGTGAACCACAAGCAGCCATCCCCTTGGTGTTCAGCCTACCCACCATGCTGTGCGTGCAGCCCCACCGACAGTAAAACCTCCTTCCATCTGATTTTCTCTTGACTCATTTTCTCCTGACGTCACCAAGGAGTCTCAACCTGCTTTAAAACCTCTTCAATGCTTATTAATATTTTTTAACAAAGGACTCAGTGCTTCCTGACAACAGTGTTTACTGGGAAGTGTTTTTAAGGTACTTACTGTCTGTGATTAAATCTGCAGAGGGCTAGCCTCTGTAGAAGCAGATTCGTAGGGACCCCAAACTTGCTTACAGCCCCCAGAGAGTCAGGTCACTCAACTCAGCAAAAGCAAAAAAAAAAAAAAAAAATTAAAAAAAAAAAAAAAAGAAAAAACTGGTCTTTGACCACCTGCCATCTTTAGCTTTTTCAGTTTAATTCAGCTCAAAACCGATTCAACAAACAGCTTTAGAATGGCTGGCAAGAGGCATCACGATACGTGGACATGGAGAGAATCACGAACTTTCTATAAACGCCATGTATCGTGATTGCATGATTTTTATGGGGGGGGGGGTTTGACCCCTTTAGCCTTTCTTTTTTTCCCTCAGACGCTTTATCCCGAAAGGGTTACATTCCCAAGAAAAGCATTTTCGTAAGCACAAAGAACTAATATTAGCAGATTGGGGTTTCTGTAAATATTCATTGTAATCTGTGACTTGGTGAGCATCGAATTCCACCCTCCCGAAAGCTGCACATTTATAACTTGTGAATTCATAAATATTTACGAATTCACACAATCATCACTGACAAATTATTTCATCTGACAGCTCTACAGAAGCCCTGCCTGGTTTTGTGAAATTCTGATCAAATCTCGCGTAAACTTCCCTGGTGACAATGACAAGCAGAGACCAGCTAAAATCACAACCAGATCCTACAGATCCGAATGGGTCACTAACAGATATTTACAACAACAACAACCTGAGCGAGGGAGAGAGAGATTCTGTTGTATGATGGGCTGCCAGATGTTCTCAACAACTGTACATATATTTATAGCAACGCATCTTTGAAGGTGTCAGAAGCCTTAGCAGGGGAAGGGACTTGAGCGAGTGTCACGGAGAGAAAGGAGGTTGGGAGCTGGGAGACTGAGTTTGCACCCCGAGTCCACTGTTGGGGGCCCGTGTGATCTTCAACCAGTTCCCGAACCTTGCTGAACTCGGTTTCTGAGCTTGGGATTCAGGATAATAAAAACAGCAACACAAGCAGGCTGTTGTAATAATTATAGATGCTGTCAGTAGCGCCCTGGTTCAGGGCCTGCCACAAAGCAGGAGCGTCAATAAATCTTGGTTTTATTATTACTGTTGCAAATAATAGTTGGAATAATCACGATTTCTGGCATGACTATGTTTTTAGTGGTTTTTGAACACCTCCAGAGGCCATCCCGCTCGAAAGTGCCTCTGCTTCCTGAAAGACACTTGCAAGGGCTATTTCCGGATGTGGTTTTAATTGTTGGGTCCCTGGAAAGAAATCACGTGCCTGCAACAGGGAGACTGCAGGGGACCCTCAGTCTGTCCACCCACTGGAGTTTTTCTTCCAGGTGTCCCCATTTGCAAGGATAAGATGTAACTTTCTTTTCTGGCTCGCCTCCCTCTCCAATGCAGTGATTGAATGTCATACTGGTAAATATGACTTTACCTCCAGAACAGTGGGGTACATCTGCCGTCATTCCACAGGCCTGAATGGGGTGCCTTGGGCCAGACACAGAGGAGAAAACCCCACTTTGTTGATGGGAACTGGGTCTGCCATTGCACACTCTGATTTTACCCTGGCCACTCCATTACACTGATCATGGGCAACGTTTGACTCCACACCTGGTTCAAGGCACCTTCTGGGGCAGTCCATGAAGCCTAAGTCAGACCCTTCTATTC
The DNA here is from genome assembly GCA_019455555.1 of Galemys pyrenaicus. Classification (NCBI taxonomy): domain Eukaryota; kingdom Metazoa; phylum Chordata; class Mammalia; order Eulipotyphla; family Talpidae; genus Galemys; species Galemys pyrenaicus. The sequence continues at coordinate 7,455,584 of JAGFMF010011719.1, read as the reverse complement.
CTTGGCTTGAAACTCTCTAGGGGGTTCCATGGCACCCCTCAACCCTGTCCCCTGGTGCTTCCTACACTCTATTCCTTGAACAAACTGAGCATATCCCACCTCACGGCTCTGCCTTAATGCCCTTCCTGCCCAGGGGTCTACACCTGCCCTTCTCGTCTTAAGTTTCCAGGGAACGGCCACCTCAGTGGAGCCCTTCCTAACCCCTTCTCTGGAGCCACCGTCCTTCACAGCTCGTGCTGTGAGCACCTCCAGTTTGCTCTTCCTTGTAGCATTTATCAATTGGAACGCTTTCATTTCTTCTGTCTCTTCTTTTCCTCTCCTTCCACTCACTCTGAGGTCTTCCAGGGCAAGATCTTGTCTGTTACTGACACTGTCTTGCTACCACCTACAGCAGCATCTGGCATACACTAGCTGCCCAATATTTGCTTGACTCAATAAACAAGCGAATGTGGTTACAAATAGGATAGGGGTGAAGGCTGAATTTAGACTACCACACACTGGTCTCGTGATCTCGGTTAACATACACCCCACGTGCCTCAGTGTCTCCATCCGCGCAATGGACACGGAATTGGACTTCTTCTCTTAGTGCTGTGGCTTCTGAGTCCTCAGGCACATCAGTGGCCTAGCCCAGTGCTCAGCCTGGGAAAGAGTCACCTGTGGCTGATGACCTTATTTTGTGGTGGTGCCTGTATTTTGGGACTCACTGTGTGAAGTCCACAAGCCTGCATTTGTTTTAACCTCTCTGACCCTCTCCTCCATGTCAGGCTCCCAGCATCTTCCAAGTATGTTTCTGTGGAAACCCTGGTGTATTTTGAGAAGACAAGCTTGCAAGTTAACTGCAGCAGCAGGACCCCCAGAAGTGCAGGGGTGAGGGCAGAGAGACGTCAACAGAGACGTTGTCAGCAGACTAAAGACAAGCCAAAGCACTGCACTGTGAAGCATCCGTGGCACAGCAACGCGAGTTCGAACCCTGGCCAGGGAGGGGACCCACATGGCGCAGCAGACCTCTCCTGCCTTGCCAGCTGCTCCCCTCAGCAGTGTGTTTCAGTCCATCTGCCTGTTCTGCTCCCCACTCTGTCTCTGGTGACTTCTCTCACCTCCTGTGACCCTGGCCTGTACCCCAGCTCTTGTGTGCATAAATAAATAAATCTTAAAAAAAATAATAAAGACGAGCCAACACTGCACAGGAGAACCGACTGTTGAAGTTTGCAACGTGAACTTTTCCAGCTGTAGGCAAAATCCCCTCGTGTCAAGGGAGCTGTGCGTTCAGCTCTGCCTTTGAGCACGAGTGTGTGGGTGTGCATACATGCTTTGCACACACACACACACACTTTCCATATTTGCTTTCAATAAAAATTAAGGGAAAAAAAAAGATGTTTCTTCCTAAACCTTCACAATTTCAGCACCTGCCTGTTTGGGTAAATTGGACAAGGATTATCTCTTTTGTCTTCTCTCTTGCTTATTATTTTTTTTCCCTTCCAAACCCAGAAATTCCACAAGAAGTGTTTTTAAGAGTGCTCACTGACAAGTGTACACACGCCGTCCGCAGCCAGGGAGCAAGGCTCGCAGTTGCTAACTTGTTAGACAGGAGCTAGATTACAATCATAAATAAATGATTTGCTGTCTCCTTGCATTCAGACGCGTAGCTTTTAAAGTGTGCCTGTCATCGCGGAATCAGATTTAGTCAAATGCTGTGTAACTGCAAAATTATCCTATCCTTACCTTTTTATTCTCCTTATAATGGACAGTTAAATTGGATTTTCAAATTTGAAGTGCATATGTTTTTCAAATCCCCAGAGGCTGTCTATTTTTTCATTTCTAAAGCAACTCACTAATGTTTATCATTACCACACAGAAATATTACAATTCTTAAGGGGCGCCTTACAAAATCAGCGCAGGAGAAATGTGCTTTATCGTCTCAAAATGAAACCAATTTCTCAGCTGATTTGCAATTTATTTACATGTTAGCATTTGATTTCCGGCTGATTTATAACCCCACACGGCTCTGTCTCGGGGTTTATTTAGAAAGCAGACGACGGTGGTCGGGGGAGGCTGTGGCGCGCTGTGGTGTGGGATGCCGCTTCCCCAGGTGGGAGCCAGCAGTGCCAGCCCCGACTCCCTTGCGTTAGTTCCACCTTCAGGGAATCCACTGCCCCAGTGTGTGCAAACACCCGGCATGCTAGGCCCAGCCAGTGCCTGAAGAGCTGCTGCGAAGGGCAGTTTCTCCAAAGCCGCATGTTCCTTCCTCTGCAGTGAGTAGGACAGTAGCACGCAGGTGGAGGAAGGGGAGAAGCCAGCTCGGGAAGAGTGGGGTTGTATTCCCTGGATTATGCACAGAAGTTGAATGGCTAATGAGGCATCTGGATTCAAGAAAATGTTGGAATTGACTATGGAGTTTACTGTTTCATCTTTCTGACCACTTCCCTATTTATCCATTCTTCTAGCCACCCATTCAACTATCCCGCCATCCTTTGAACCATTTGCACATCCTTTCCTCCATACTCCCCTCTGCCCATCCATTCAATCATGTACTCATCTACCGATCTGCTGACCCAGCTATCGACCCCTCCACCTAAGTACTCATCCATCAACACTTTCATCACTCCATCTGTCATCCATCCATCCTCCTGTCCATCCATCCATCCATCCAACCCTCTATCTTCTATCTATCTATCCCTCTATCTATCTATCTATCTATCTATCCATCTATCTTCTATCCATCCATTCATCCTCCTGTCCATCCATCCATCCACCCATCCACCCACCCACCCACCCAGCCATCCATCCTTCCATCCAATGTATATTTACCAGTATGAGTTCTAGACTTATAAAGATGACCAACACATTGAAAAGCGCCTCACAAAATCCTTGAGTAGATGAAGCTGAAAAACAAGTACTTCACCATAAATTATTTATTTTTGTAGTACACACGAAGAATGGTATAATAGATTGGGGAATGGGAATTTGGTTGACCTGTTTTCTTCTAGTTAAGGGACCACGAGCAAACAAGTGTTGATTTTTCTCATCAATGAAGTGGGAGGAGGGGGTCATATAGCAATGACACCTATCTGGCAGAGATGTTGGGAGTATTTTATGAAGTTGTCCAAACAGTGCTGGGACCACAGTGAGCAGCGCTGGCACTTTATAAATGTTCTTACTATTATTGTGATTTTACTGCATTAATAAAAGGCACAATGGAGGAAAGAGCGAGCATGCAGAAGACATGACTTCTGAACTGGAGAAGTTCAGAAGTTAAAGGAGAGGAGAATTTCGGGGACGGGGTGCCAGAGGGAAATGCAACTGCAGCAGTGGCAGCAGTGTACCCAAAGTCCCTTGGCCTGAGGATGGAACCAAACAGTCAACAAAAGACGAGTGAGTGTGTGCAGCTGGAGCAGAGGATCTAAGAGACTGGCAGAGGGGGAGAGTTAAATCTGTTGAAGTAGACCCCCAAACTCCTGTGTATTAGGCTGCAGAATGTGGGTTTCAGTCTGGGGGTGACAGGCAGTCACTGGAAGGGTTTATTTAAAAAAAAAAAACTGGCCCATTCAATTGGCACTTAGGAAGCTCTGCCATGCAGAGGGCACGTTTGGAGGCAGGGAGCCTGGGCAGGCGGAGAGTTATAACTCCCTGGGGAGAGAACATGCTAGAACCCAGGTGCTGCTGCAGTACTGGAGAGAAGGGGCTGACTCTAGATAAGGGTTTTTAAGTATAATCAGCTGGAACTTACGGACCAATTGGAGAATAAAAAGGATAATGAGAGTTTCACAGACATCTTGAAGAACACACTATCAGAGGCAAAATGATAGGACTGAGATGAATTTTCCTCCTCGCTTTGTTTATATCTGTCCATGCCATGCAGAGTTACTCTAAATACATTTGCATGAATTTGTGCTGCAGGCAACCAGCTCTTGCTCCCTCAAAAGGAGCTGTTTGCTTGCTCGCTCTGAATATGTGTTCGGAGCCAGCATCCAGCTTGGTTCCCTTCTGGGCAGTCAGGAGTAGGGTCTTCGAAGGGCTTTTGGGGGGAACTTGAACATATCTTTCACCTCTCCAAGGTCTCACATGGGATCATCTCATGACTCTGGAGTCTTAAACTTTAGGGTATTAGGGGAAGGGGCTTGACAGGCGATCCAATGCCCTGATTTCCACATGGTATGCCAATGAGGACCATTTATACTGTAATAGAAAACTTGATGCAGGGGCCTCCCTGGTGGTGCACTGGGTTAAGAGACACACTATGAAGCAAAACGCAGCCACTGCAGCACGAGTTCAATCCCTGCCACCTGCCAGGGAGGTAGCCCACATGGCACAGCAGACCTCTCCTATTTCACCCTCTGCTCCCCTCAGCAGTGTTCAGTTGATCTGCCTGTTCTGCTCCCAACTCTGTCTCTGGTGGATCCTCTTACCCCACACACATCTGGCCTGTCCCCCAGCTCTTGTGTGCATAAATAAATAAATCTCAAAAAAAAAAAAGAGAGAAAAGAAAACTTGATGCAAATGCGCTTGAAAATGAAGGGTCCTGAGTGCATGTAACAGAAAAGTTAGATGTTTCAGCTAGCAGGTGAAGCTTGATCCAGCAGCTCAATGCCGTCACTCACAAGGAGAGCACTATTTTCTCCCATCTGTCTCTCACCAGCATCAGCTTCATTCTGAATCTAATTGCTGCCTGTTCTTTGTGGGCTCCTAAGAGCATTCTTTCATCTTCCTACCCAGCAAGGAGAAAGGGAGTGTCTGGCATTGTCCTGAAGGCACTGAGACTCACTCAGTTCCCAGGTCTACCTCTGAAAGGCTCTCCCCTCAGAGGGGGGGCGGGTTATGCTAATAGGCTTCTCCTAGGTCACGTGAACATGTTCCTATTCACAAAAGCCTGTGCATCCCCACACAGAAACCGGGGCCTTCTGGGGAAGGGGAATGCTGGGACAGAACCACCATATAACCCAGACACTATGCCAGTGGGGAAAACTTTCAACTCTCTTCATTCCCATAGAGGGAGGAGATCACTTCAAAAATAGACGTGATCTCTGGAAAACTTACTGATTAGCCTCATAAAGTATTGATGCATGGAACTATGTCAAATAATATTGCTAGTTTCAGGAACTTTATTTGTGCAAGAGTCTATCTTAAAGCAGCTGCCTCTGGGGCCTCCCTGGTGGCGCAGCGTGTTGAGCGCCGCACTGTGAATCATCCTTGGCACAGCAGCGTGAGTTTGATCCCTGGCCAGGGAGGGGACCCACTTGGCGCAGCAGACCTCTCCTGCCTTGCCTGCTGCTCCCCTCAGCAGTGGATTTCAGTCCATCTGCCTGTTCTGCTCCCTACTCTGTCTCTGGTGACTCCTCTCACCTCCCGCACCTCTGATCTGTACCCCAGCTCTTGTGTGCATAAATAAATAAATCTTTAAAAAATAAAACAAAGCAGTTGTCTCTAAGGAGGCAAAGAGGATCAGCATCCTTCCCAGTCATCTACACTGTGTAGCAGTCGCTTGCTGGCCCATCCCAGACCACCGGAGACCTGTATCTGCCACAACCATCGGCCATTCCACACCAGAGATGTGGCTTCGTGGCTTGGTGGATGGGCAGGAGCACCATGGGCTTAGTGAAGAATGGGTGAGATTTAAAGTTGCTTATTTTAGATAGAATAGCTCAGGTTATGGTGTAGTAACAAAATAACCCCCCCCCCCAACCCTAGTGACCTAACAAAGGAAATGCTCATTTCTTGTTCTCACAAAGTTCATAGCATGCTTGGAGCACTCTCTGGGGCAACTATCTTTTGCACAGCAAGTCACCAGTCCAGAAAGTGTCAATATTATAGCACGTCCCCAACACACATTTCTGCACTGGGGAAAGAACACAGAGAATAGCGTGCTGAGTCTCAATTTCTCCTGCCAGAAGTGACACTCTTTCCATCTGCCGATGTGACCATACCTAACTTGAAGAAATCTCCCCATGTCCCCTGGAGAAGAAATGAATTGGAAATACTGGGAAGTAAAGATATCTGTGTTGGAGGAAGGCAAAGGTTGACGCCTCACTCAGACTCACCTTCAGTGTGTCTCCCTTCCACCCCAAAGGTGAGAAGAAGAAACTGTCTGTTGTTATCTGGCTCCACCAGGTGCTCTGGATTAAGGGATGAACTGCCTTCTAGCAGCTAGCTTTCAACTTGGGGAGACGGAGCCAATCATTCAAAACAAGGGCGGGGGGGGGGGCTAGGGAGGGAGACAGAGAGAAAAGTAATTTTAGAACTTGCTTCCTGAGCTCATTGTGAGGATAAAAAGGAGATAAAGCATATGACATCCTTGGCAAGTCACCCAGCAAGAATAAAAGTTCTATAAATATAAGCTATTCTTGCCATTTTATAGATGAGGCAATTGAGGTTCACGGTGGTAGAGTGATTCTCTTGAGGTCATCTAGTGATTGGGTAGCTGCAGACACCTCTGTTAATGTCTTGTCCTTGTCCTCATTTATGATCCACTGGTGTGAGAAACTTCTCTTCCTCCTCCATTGCTCACTCAAAGCAGCTCTAAGTGCCATGTTCTCGGATGAACAAGGAGGCTGGTGAATCCAAAGGTGAGATGTTTTGTCACTTGCTTCCCTCTTTACCCAGGTTTGGATTCTTTTATGATGCCCAAGTTCCGCCTGTAGGTGGCCTTGACTTGACAATGGTATTTGTCCCCTCTAGCTGATAGGACAAGTGCTGTTTATTGCACTGTCTCATTTCATGGCCAAGAAGATCTTGGGGGCCCATGCAGCTAAGAAGCCAACATCTGAAAATGATGTTTCTTTTCTTTCTAAGAGTCAATTGCTCCTTGGCACAGAGTTCTGGATTCAGTTTCTCAGATGCTAGACCAGTGCTGTCCAAGAGAACTTTCTGCAGCAATGGAAATTTTCCACATTACTATTGTCCAATATGGTTGCATGGTAGCACGAACTTTGTGTGACCACTTAGCACTGAAATACGATTAGTGTAAAGGAGGAGCTGAATATTCATTTTATTTAATTGTGATCAAGTTTAAATTTAAATTGTCAAGTGTAGTTAGTAGTTATGGCATTGGGAATCAGAAGTTGACACCCTCTTTTTCCAACTTCCCATAGTGGTTTGGTTCCTATTTGTTCATAAGAGCACACCTAAAGAAGTTCTCAACAGTACCACACACCAGTATTGGTCAGTTAATCTGGAATTCAGTAAAAGAAACATGAATCCTATATGTATCAGTCAGACTAGAAGATGTCACATTACAGTAACAGCAGCCCCCAAATCTCAAAGGCTTGGTACAACGGAAGCTTGTTTCTTGTTCATGCAATGTGTGCATCTCAATTTGGCAAGAAATTCTACTCACTGCAGCATTTTGCTACCCTGGTCACCTTGGTCACCAATTAGGTCACCTTGGTCATCGTCTCAGAAGTTGCTGGACAGAGCCAAAGGGACAAGTGAGTGATGAAATGTCTTTTGTTGATCATTAAATCCACCCAGAATTAGTACATAACAATTCTGTTCCCAATTAATTGACCAGGACTCTTTACAAATCTCTACTCCAACACAGGGGTACTGAAATACAATTCTACATGTTCTGGAAGGAAAGAAAGCCAGAAATAGTTGGTCATCTGTCCAATTGATCACCTAGTATACAAGATCAAAAGTAGACTACAAGAGGAAAGAAGTGCCAAATCTGGGATAAAACAACTTGGGATGCTTGAAAGAACACTGGACTTGGAGTCTAAAGACAGAACCCCAAAACCTGGGGTTGCATTATTTGCTGTTATCCTTAACATACCCCTTTTTCTCCCTCATTTTATACTTTGAGTAGCAATACCTGATTTAACCTTGATTTTTATATTTATATGTAGGACAATAGGAGTTATTAGGAATTATATGGTTACTATCCTTCTCTATGTCTGGTTAAGGAAGGAATTTGGATCTCTGGGTTAATTATTAGTCCAGGAATTCCAGCTCTGGATACATGAACCATAGAATGGAACACTTGTAACTTCCAAAAGACACAAGATAAAAGTTAATGGCATTTCTTAAACAATTCAAGGGTCTATCACTAGTGCAATGAATATATACCTTATGATATAGTCGTGTAAATGGACTAGTACTTAGCAAGGAAAAAGGAAAACTCATGACCCATGAAACATTAAGTGAATTTCGATGCCATGGAATGAATGCTGGATAGGTCTAATCACATGAGGTTCAGAAATGAGATAGATGTGATGGAAATCAGGATTGTGGTTACATTGAGGCAGGTATTAAGAAGAAGGGACAAAACAGGTGGGAGGAGCTACCTGGGCTGTGGGTGTGGGCTCCATCTTGACCTGAGTGGTAAGTAGACACACACAAAACTGAGTTTTTCACTTTATATAGATGGACTATACTATGATTAAGTTATATTTCTATTTTTAAGTCTACTAGATTCATTTTTTAAGGATCAGTTTAATCACAGGGCTAACTGGAATTAACCCACAGTTAACAAGCAGGGCTGGTCATATATGATGCCAGTAAATGCCAATCGAATGTGAGATGTGTGACACCCAGGACTAATACCCTGTATGAGAACCGGTCACTTCTGTGCCTCACCCCTCGTCATCTCAAGCCCTTTCAGGTTCCATGGGGAGGACTGTGCTCACCATCTGCTGAGTCCTGTCTGTGCCAAGCCTCTGCCAGTTATAGCCAAGCTCTTGACCTCCCAGCTGCTGGTTCTTACTACTTTTCTCATCACACTGGTTCCTGCTTGATCTGCTTCATCCTCCTTCTGTTGAGGGCATTTATTTTGGCCACATGTTCAGCCTGAGCAGACCCTGGGCTGGAGGGACAGTTTCTCTTTAGCTGAGCCTGGTGGCTGGAAGGGCAGAGGGAAAAAGTGGAGGTGGTGGAGAGGTATGATGACTACACCTATGTGCCAATTTGGGGAGCATCTGTATGGGAGGAGTAGTCTGGAAGATGAGGAAGCTGTGTGGAAGGGATGTGTCGGGAGTGGTCATCTTCATCATTCACTCTTGAAGTGTGTGTGTGTGTGTGTGTATAAGAGAGAGGGAGAGAGAGATAGAAAAAGACAAAGAGATACAGCCAAGGCAGAGAGACAGAAGTAAGAAACAGAGGCAGAGAGCAATGGCAAGAAGAGAGGTGCAGAGTTTCTCTCTAGTGCATGACCTCTCGCCCCCCAACTTTTTTCAAGGAGTCCCAAAAGTATTTGATGCTACTCTCCCCAAAATATATGAGCTACTAAATATTTTCTTAAAGCTTAAAAACATCAAGAAACATCTAACCAATTGTCTATAAAGCATAGCAGCATATTTGACAGACAACTTTCATGCAACCCAAGTTTTAGACAGTCATCACGAACATATATGAACCCAGCCTGTGGGTCCATGTTCATATTCTGGGGGTGTAGGATGCTCCTCCAAGAACAAGCCTCCCCAGGTCCCCATTGGCCCTGAAAGCGACTTGAAGAATGACAAGTTGGTCTTGGAGCCCTGCTTAGCCTGCATGGTCTCAGGACAGAGGGGACACAGAGAGGAAATAGACACCTAACAGACATCATCTGGTGAAATTGTACTAATTTTATCATTCTTCCCATTCTTTAGATGGGAAAATGGAGACTTGGAGAGACTAAGTTCCAAAGACCCTCAACGGCAGACTATGAAGAATATGTGCTACATCTCCCCACTCTGCTGAATGCACTCTTCTCCTTTGAAGTCTATCTTTGACCATTTCCCAAAAAAATGGGACTCAAAATAGCTACCTAGATGGAGGTCATTGATTTTTTAAAGATGCGGCAAACCTTAATTTACTGTGCAATTGCACAGATTAAATGAACAAACAAAGATTGTAGAAAACAAATGAGTCCCCTGATCAAGGACCCCAAAGTTCTCTTGCGGGTAAATTATGTTGGTAGGAAAATAAATCAAGAGACAATGGGGCAGAATTTGGAGACAAATAAAGATGATGGCAAAATGTACATGGAAGACAAAGAAGGGTTTATCCACGAGTAGGGTCCCTGTCCCTGTCTCTCTCTAAGTTTTTATTTCATATTTGTGACTACCGGGGCATAGAGGAATCCCTGGCATCTAGTAAGTGCATAATAAACATATGCAGAATAAACAATACCAGCATTGATACTATTTAGTACTTTAATGAGCTCCTACTAAGTATCATCGCCTCTTTATACTATAGTCACCTATTCCTCAAAATCACATGACATAGTTATACTTGGTCATTCCCATTTCACAGTGAAGGAACTTCAAGCCCCAACAGGTGAAACAACCCACCCACGCTCACATACTTAGAAGGTGGCAGAATAGGATTTGAACCCAGAAAAGCTTGATCTCAGGCTCTCCATTAACCTCCATGCTTGATGTTCCTGTCACTTCACTCTTCACGTAGGGACATAGGGCACTGGACAAGGCCATCTGAACCGGTGTGACATGGATCCAGGGGCGTTCTGTGCATCTGGGGTAGAAAGGAGTTATTCTCCAGACAAGCAAGGTCCCCTTCCATCACCCTATTTTCGTATTATTTGAAAACAGTTTCCTGTGACTACTATATCAAATGACCACAAACTTGAAAGACTGAAACAAAATAAATGTGTTATTTTACAGTTCTGGAGGTCAGAAATCTGAACTCAGTGTCGCTGAACCCAAGTCAAGGTGTTGGCTTTAGGGAAGGATTTTTTATGCTTCTTTAAGCTCTTGGTCTCTACCAGCATCCCTTGGTTTGTGGCTGCATCACTCTAGCCTCTGCCTTCATGGTCCCATCACATTCTGCGCAGGTGAAGTCTCCTTCTGACCCTTGTACAAAGACCACCCAACTAAAACAGACCCATCTCTCCATCCCAAGACCCTTAATTCAATCTCATCTGCAAAAAAGCTTTTTATTTAAAAAAGTGACATTTCAGATTTGCTTACAAGGTAACAGTATAGATTCCAAAGGATAGGATCTCATATTTGGGGGGAGGAGGAGATCTATTTCAGCCTATACAAACCAGAGGGCTTTTACCTGGGATCATCAGTAAGGAGCTGTTGTATTCCCAGCCCACCTGTTTCCCTCCTGCCCTGGACCTCATGCTTCTGTAATTCTCTGTCACGTTGTCCCCATTTTCTTCCTTTGCAGCAGATTTGTGAGGTCAGGAGTTGGTGAGAGAGCCAAGGAAGAGGTTGATGGGCTGGTATATGCTGATGGTGCCCCCAGGGTTCTAGAATCCCCTTACACACAGGCTTGTCACCTCTAAGTCTAAGCTTGGGTTGAATGTCAAATATCGGGCCTGGAGAGGGGCCGGATTTGTTCACAGACACAGAGAAAAATCAATCTTTCCTGCATTCAACAAACCTTCCACATGTCAATTTCTATGCTGATTGCTGGGGACAAAGAGCTGATAAACTCTCCCCCCCCACCGTCCCCTGACCTCCAATATAGTAGGAAAGAGAAAGAGAGCAAATTAAAGTAACCATTCACTTCTGAAATTAGGCAGCAAATATAAAAATCTGGTAGAGGAAAGATGTGAGCGGGTAGGAGGCAATTCACCCTATAGGGACTTGAGAGGGCTTTGGAAGGCCCCAGAGGGGAAGTGGATTCGGGCAAAGAGGGTGTCTGCCAAGGGAGAAGGGACTTTCCAGGCTAAAGGAACAGTATGTCCAAAAGAGATCCAGAAGGGCCTCCCTTGTGGCGCAACGGGTTGAACACCACACTGGAGCTTAGGCAGCCACTGAAGTGCGAGTTCGATCCCCCGCCAGGGAGGGGACTCACATGGCGCAGCAGACCTCTTCTGCCTTGTCCGCTGCTCCCCTCAGCAGTGTGTTTCAGTCCATCTGCCTGTTCTGCTCCCCATTCTGTCTCTGGCGAATCCTCTTACCCCCACACCTCTGGTCTGTACCCCAGCTCTTGTATGTGTAAATAAATAAATCTTTAAAAAAAAAAAAGAGGTCTAGAGCTTGAAAGCGTGAAGCAGGTTGGAGGAGCTCACACGTGTCGGAGCTCTGCGTGGACTGTGCCACCTCTTGTCGGGTCTCCCTGCTGCTGAATGAATTAGCATTTATACTCGTTTCCTAGATGTCAAAACTGAGGTCCCAGCCATGGAGAGACTCACTTGAGCTCACACAGCTCCTAATTGTGTTGATGGTGCTAAGACTCCTCTCTCTAATCTAGAATTCATGACCTTTTAGAGTCATGTTCCGACTTCATAAGTTTTGACATTTGGTCTATTCCTCTTAAGGATCTACCCTTCTCCCATATCCAGGAGTACTGGTAAGAGCCCTGATAGCTCCATTCCCAGTAGCAACTCTGCATGACAGTGGCCGCCTTAGTGCATGACTTTGATGACTGCACTAGGTTGAGTGTTCTGGGATTAATTAGCAATGTCTGCCCTGGGCACTGGGTAAAGCAGCAGTGGTATGCATGCCATGGACTTGCCAAGCCAGGGCTAGTGGCTGCATAAAAAGAATTCCATTTATCTCTGGGATTCCAGGACAAAATTTTCCATCCCCAAGTTGTGAAGAAGGGTTACCTGTTTCTACCAGCTGAGAGTTCTCCCAGGACTCACCTTGCCTCCCCACCGGGGTCTGAGTTTGGAAAGACCTTGAGGGTCATGTATACCTCTTCTCAAGTCCTATTTCCTCCCACAACCTTTTTCTAACTCTCCCTATACACAGCATGTTTCCCATTTCATTGAGTTGAATTTCAAAACAGTCAGAAGTGCAGAAAGCAACTGTTCTACCCAAAGGTAACCTGCTCATTTCTAGCGGGAAACAGAGGCATGAATCAAACCAGCAAATATTCTCAGTCCTACCCCTACCACCATTTTTGTTAGTTTTCCAAGGGAAATGGGAGGGTTTGCCTTTGAGAAAACTGGCCCAATCACCGGCACATCTCAGACCTCACACGTCTGGCTCAAAAGCCCGAGTGGCAAACCAGCACACGCCACCAAAAAAAAAAAAAAAAAAAAAAATCTAACAAGACATTAATAGATAAATAAAAATAGCTTCCACCAGAAACGGTGAAGAGTCACGCAACAAAATGATTTCTTTCTGTGCGCGGAAACTCATGAATAATCAAATCGCACAGGCCCCAAATGAGCCGCGAGCTCTTGTCAACCTCATCCCAGTTTCCTCCTGGAAGGTCACCTCAAACCTTTGCAGGCCTGGGTGGCTCTGCCCCTCATGTCTCCTCTCCAGCCCCCCGCCCCCCCACACCCCTCCTCCTCCTCCTTAGAGGGGAGAAATTAATTCCCAGTGCTGTGGAAACGTGCAGAAAATCTGAATGGAAGTCTGGGAAAGAGCTCATGAATCATCTAGCAGGAAGGGGAGTTCAATAAAATATTGGGGGGGTCCTCAGGCCATGGCTTTTGTGAGCAGAACCAGAGCCCTTGCTTCAAGCTTCTTTGGTGTCACATTTTAACCTACCAGCTGCCTCGAGAAGCAAGATGATCTTCCCTGCCTTTTTTCTTCTTCCTTTAAAAAAAAAAATTATTTTTTTATTTTTTTATTTTCCCTCATGTGTTAAGGGAGGAAACAGTGACAGGGACAAGTGACAGCTCGCTAATTATTCCCTTACTGCCACTGCTGTTCTGGCTTTGGACGCATTGCTCATTTCTCCCCGTCTTCGCACTGAATAATGCATGGGTCCCTATCTGTATTCAAGCGGCACCTCCGGGGACCGCCAGCCTAACTAGCTGATAACTGATTCAGTTTGTAAGCAGGGCCTCTGGGAGTTGCAAGGAAAAGTAGCCAAGAACAAATTTAACACTTCTTTCTCATTTCTTCAGAACATCAAGGAGAGGCAGGTTGGGAAGTGGGTGGGGGGGATGTACTAGGCCCTGGAGAGCACTTGACCTCAAGTGAGGAGAGGAGAGCCTTAGAAGGAGTCCAGCTGTGAAGAAGTGGAGATGATGATGGATGATGGTGATGACGGTGGTGATGTCGACGGTGATGATGACGATGGTGATGAAAAAAATAGCGAAGGCCAGCTGAAGGCTTATTGTGTGTCTATCATCACACTAAACAATTCGCAGGCATTATCTCTTGCAGTCGTCACAAGGACCCCTTGATGGCAATGCACTGGCAGATATATCAGTTAGCTGTTTCCATGTTAATGCCGAGTAACAAATTCCCTCCCCATTTCAGGAGTTGTCGATAACACGTTTATTTTTCTTGCGAGAGGTCTGCAGGTAGGTCATTCCCCCTGACCCTGGCTATGCTCGGCTAAACAGGGCTGCAGGCTGTGGGTCTGGGTCAGATCCGCTCCCCCCATCTCATTTCAGGCAGGAGGGGAAGGTCACTTGCTGGCAGAAGAGCAAGCACAACCTCTGCCAGAATCATGACTGCTAATATAGCACAGCCTCCCGGCCACAGCAAATCACATGGACAAGCCCAAGGTCAAGGGCTGGGAAGCAAGCTCCATGTACCATGGCCAGGCTATGGATGTCTGATACTGCTGCAGGGAAGTGAAGACTTAGGTACCAGGAGAGAGTCTCAGAACATTCCCTTTTGGGACCCAAGCTCCTTCATGCCACTTCCCCAAGCCGGTGCAACTTTTACAAAAAGATGTATCCCCTTCGGTACAGGCTGGCTTTTTCATTAAGTGATGTCAGAAATCCATAAGTCAAATAATAATGATAATAAGATGGGCAAATCCTTCCCCAGTATTTAAAGTACCAAGTACTAATCCAAGCACCTTACAGATATCAACTCATTTTCTCTCCCTAACCACCCAAGGAGATAGGTGTGATTATTATCCTTGTTTTACAGATGAAGCAACAGGCAGACAGGTTGGGTAAATTACCTGAAGTCACACAACTGTAAGGACAGAGTGAGGACGAGAGCCCAGGTTGCCTTGCAGAAAGCCCATCTAATCCATCATAGGGGAAAATGAACTGTCATCGAGAAGTCTGAATTTTGGGTGCAGATGCTGTATTTGAAATGTCAGAGTGTAGTTGATTCCAAGGAATATAATTGGGCCAGGGCAAGGTGGCACCTGGGTCAGAACTAAGCAGACACTGAGTGCGGGCTTGCCTAGAAGCCTCTCCTCCCTGGATTGCTCTTCCGCCCTGCTTGGCCTGCAGACCCCATAATCCTGGATCCCCCTTTCCCTCCCTGGTGTAGGCAGGCTAGAAGAAGAAATCTGGCTCTTGCTTTATGAACAACGATGAGAATGAGTAAGGTTCAACCTGTTCTGAAATCAAACTTGGTCCACTGTTGGATGTAGGAATTTAATCCTGAGCCACATTGAAACAGACCAGGTCTTGAAAGGATGTTCCCAGCACATAACACAGGCCTGCTTAGCTCTCGGTCACTGAGCCTCTCTGTACTCCCTGCACAGCAGCACCTCGAGTGACTCATGGGCAAATGAATGAGTGAAGGCTCAGCCATTTGAATGGTGGCTTTACAGACAGCAATGGAACCCTAGAGATAAAGTCACCAAAGCCTCTGCATCTTATTGTTGTTTTTTAAAAGATTTATTACTTATGCATACAAGAGCTGGGGTATAGGCCAGAGGTATGGGGGGTAGTGAGAGGATTCACCAGAGACAGAGTGGGGAGCAGAACAGGCAGATTGACTGAAGCACACTGCTGAGGGGAGCAGCGAGGAGGCAGGAGAGGTCTGCTGCACCATGTGGGTCCCCTCCCTGGCTGGGAATCGAACTTGTGCTTCAGTGGCTGCAGATGCTTCATAGTGCTGCGCCTTAACTCCTTGTGCCTCCAGGGAGGCCCCCATTCCTCTTGTTTTGAATTTATGGAACACTTCCTATGTCAGGTGGTGAGGACTGAGGCATGATAAGGAGAGGAAGAGGGAGCACAGTTTGTAGAGCTATCTCCTACCAGGTGCCAGGCACTGTACTAGGCAGCTTACACCTGTAAGGAGCTCCCAACCACTGTGTGAAGGAGGTTCTGTTATTTCACCATTGTACCCATTTCACAGAGCAGGGGCTGAGGCTCCAGCAGGAGAGGTAATTCACCTTACCATAGTGACCTTGTAAGGATCTACCTGGCTAGACACCTGCACTCAGGTCTCCCTGCCCAGTGTCCGAGTTAGACAGGACGCTGGGTTCTCCTCCACCCCCACCAAGGCTGCAGGGCAAGGAGGCTGGGCGCTCAGGGCGGGAAGGGTGCTCAGGGTCCCCACAGCTGTCACCTGCTGGGGTGCGTGTCTGCATCCAGCCGCCCGGCGCTGTCTGCTGGGGCGACACTGGGCTTGGCTGTCAGGAGCCGCATGTCAAGGCAGCAGCGGGGGAGGCAGCAGGCTGTTGGCAGGTGGCTTAAAATAGCAGCGCATCCTCTCGGCTGCAGGAACTCGGTTCTCTCGGCCCAGAACACTCAAGGAGAAGATTCTGCAGCCCTGCAGCTGCTCCTCGCTGGTGGCTCCTCAGCAAGGAGCCAGAGAAATTCAGCTCAAGTTCAAGGTCCCTCTTGCTCCCAGAGCCTAAAGGTTGAAAGTCAAAGCCTCAGCCCCAGAACCTCTGGAACTGTTACTCCCTCATGCTGTTCTCCTTACACTGCTTTCCCTGGCCCTTCACCACACCACACTCAGCATGGCCTTTCTACCTCTGCTTTGGCTGACCCCGCTGCCGGAAAAGCCCTCTCTGCTCTCTTCCCTGCCTGGGAAATGTGGAGTGCAGTAGAGGCTCAATAAGCTGCTGGGATCCACAGCAGATGTTGACATCTTACTGATCCTTCAAGCTCAACTCGCTTGTCACTACCTCTGGGGAGCCTTTTCAATTCCCCTAGAAGTAGGAATCCCTCCTTCCTTCAAGACATAGTCCATGCTCAGGTTGAGACTGGAGAAGTCACTTTTTATGCCTCTCTCCAGTCCTGATGGTAGACCACCATACCTCATAAGAGTGGCATTTTCCTAAAATAATTGTCACCGGGTCTTCCTGGTGGCGCAGCGGGTTGAGCGCTGCTCTCAGAAGCATCTGCAGCACAGCAGCATGAGTTCGATCCCCGGCCAGGGAGGGGACCCACATGGTGCAGCGGACCTCTCCTGCCTCACCCGCTGCTCCCCTCAGCAGTGTGTTTCAGTCCATCTGCCTGTTCTGCTCCCTGCTCTGTCTCTGGTGAATCCTCTCACCTCCTGTGACCCTGGCCTGTACCCTAGCTTTTGTATGCATAAATAAATACATATTTTTAAAAAATGAATAAACATTATTTTAAAAAAAGAAAGTAATTGTTACCCCTGTTCAATTCCATTGTTTCTCAGAGACCTGTTTCCCTAGCTCTATAATGGGACCACAAAGTGATGGTGTGATGACCGTCCATCATCAGATATGTCCCTTCCATCCTCCTGCCAGGGAACCCCCACCCTTTTCTTCTCCAGGTCCCTGTCTTCTTAGCCTTCTTGGCAAATAGTTGGCACACAGACCAGAATTCTCATAGCTGTGCACATGGCAGACATTGCTAATCAATTATAGTAACATTTCTTTCCCATTCCTGGAGGCTTCAGACAGCCATGAGCAATTGATTGGAGTTAGCACCAAGTTGATGATCAAATGTATTCTCATAGGTGTTGTTAACCACAAGCTTGTCCTACTGGCTACCTAGCCATCTCATCAGGAGGCCCTTGAGGGCACAACACAACAATGCCGTTTATTTCCGCATCTTCTCTTTTTGCAGAGCCTGACAAACATCAGGCACTGAAGAAATGTCAAGTTGGGAATCTTAGAATTGAGAAGAGCCTTTCAGACCTTGCTGGAATATACCGAAGCACCTCACTAAGGCTACTCTAAGCCCAGGGAGCTCTCCTGGGTCTTGCTCCCATTTATTACTCCGTGGTCTCCAGGGAGCAGAATCCAGAGTCCAGAAACCCAAACCACAGGGTCACTAAGACCAGTTTCAAGTCCAAAATTGGTCTCCCTGTCACCAACTGCACAGAGATACAATACCTGAGATTAAAAAGTCCAAGACACAGAGTAGGGATAGGTAGGGGGACCCAGGAAAGCCCCTCTGGGCCCTAGTGTCCTCCTCTTTGACACAGCACACCAGGAGCCACCTGATGGGACTAGGAGACCACGAATAGAAAGTTCTACATGGACTCTGTGGGAGTTACTAAGTGGCAGTTACTATTATGAGTATGATTTTATGGAAACCTCACGGAGGGAAAACAGTCATCAGGAAACCCTGGGAGAGACTGGCAAATAGTTAGCACACAGACCAGAATTCTCATAGCTGTGCACATGGCAGACATTGCTAATCAATTATAGAAACATTTCTTTCCCATTCCTGGAGGCTTCAGACAGCCATGAGCAATTGATTGGAGAACCCAGTGTCCTGTCTAACTCGGACACCGAGCTCCACTCTCTCCCTGATTCCCATCCTGCTGGGGCCTCTTATCTCTGGGAGAGGTGCCAAGAAGGAGGCAAAGAGACAGAAGAAAAGGGTGGGAGTCCCCGGCTGGAGGAAGGAAGGGACAGATGTGGTCCCATTTTAGAGATGGGAAAGCAGATTCCTAAGACACAATGGAACTAGCCAGGTCTCATGAAGTAACAACTGTTTGGATTTGAACTTAGGATCTTTTCAGACCAACGTTTGTGATATTTGCATGGCAACATTCCACCTTGTTGGAAAGGTAGCGACACTGATCACTCACTCATCTACTCATATAGTCTCTTCAGTTTTACGGAGCATGCTCTGGGGGCGTTCATAGCGTTGTTTGGGGGGTAGGAAAACAGAAGGGCTATGCTGTCTTGGTTTTACAGAGTAGGAGTTCTTTGGGTGGTTAAATGGATGAAGAGCACATAAGGTGGGGAGATGTAGGAGAAAGACAGGCGTTCATGAAAAAGTATGGGGTGTGAACAATAATAATAATAATAATAACAATAAAGACACAAAAACCAAAAATGAAAAGACAAGGAAAAATCGGGGACTCTTGGTGGGGAGTGGGGAGGGAGAGGGTTGAGGGCAGACGGGAGCACGGGGGACTGAGGTGATGGTGCACTGGTGACATGGTGATGGGGAATACATGGGGATTACAACTGATGTCAAATATATGTAAATTAAAAGGAAAAATAGAATAATAAAAAAACGTATAGGGTGTATGGTGGACATTGCGACTGTTGAATAGAGCTGTGCACCCCATCTCCGGGAGTGTGGTGGTAAAGTTACAGGCAATTGGGCCACAAGGTAAATAAAACCAGAGCCTGGAAATCTATCCATGGCATGTGGGCTTTTCCCTGTGGGCAGGACAGCCACGAAGAGGTGTTCTAGTTCAGCTGTTCGCATCAGTGTCTGCTTCCCCACACTCGGCTTGGCACCAGGCTGCCCTTGTGACATCAGAGGGGAACCCAAGATGAAGCTCTTCGGGTCATCCAGGCTGCTCCCTGGGAGAGAATCAAGCCCAGCTCCTGCTGCAGTAACTTAAGCCACAGAGACTCAGGGGCGCAGCATCCCCTACATCAGGCTTCTCCAACTCATGGGCCAGCAATCCAGCAAGCTGCACTGTGCATCTATTCGCTCAGTCATCTGGTCAACTGAGATGGCCCTGGCAGCGAGGCAGGAGCCAGTGCCCCCTCCAGATAAGTGACTTATTGCAACAACCACTTCCTGGTTGGTTATTGGTCTGGGAGGCATGTTGGCTGAGCTCCTTCCCACAGCTGCTTGCCAGAGGGGACCCTAGTTTGTCTGTTGGTGGGGTCCTGTGTCAAGTCACCCATCTTCTTGGGACCGGCAGGTCAGCCAGTGAGCAGTGGGCTGAGTCGTGAAAGTGGGGGGAAGTGAGGGCGTGTGGATGACCCTCTCCTGAACTTTGGCTGTGAGGACGCATAGACTTTATGAACCAGAATCATGTCATCATGGGTTGCTGAAGGGTGAGCTGAGGCTCAGGCCGGTGGGGTCTTCCACCCTCCCACGTCCTGGTGGGAGGGCAGCACCGGCCATGATGTACAATGATGAAAGTTCCCGAAAGTTCCTTTTTAGATTGGCAGGTCCTATTGTCCAGTTGAGGACTGAAGCTGGGTCCATCTGGCCTCTGAGCCCAGCCGGGTCCACCTTGCTCAGCGTCACACCCCAGGGCAGTCCTATCCGCTTCAAGAGCGAAGGAGCTCCCCTGTTTTCCTCGGTGGCAACCCCCTCAGGGAGGAGGGAGCAGATAGCAGAACCGTGCTATTTACAAGCTTTCAAATGGGTTATTGAATCATAAACTGAAATCACAGGCTGTAACCAAATCAGCAAGGACCAGATTCAATAAAGTAAAAAGGGAGGGGGAATAAAAATCCCACCTAGAAGCTTGTTAAAGCTTCTCTGCTTCTCCTGGCCCTGCTTCCTTAACGTCTCATTGTTTCTGGTGAATAAACCCGGCCTGGTCTGGTTTGATGCTGGTGTGCTATTAATTCCATATGTGGTTTATGAGTAGAGGAAAAGGCCGTCATTACGTGCTGTTGCGACTTGCAAAGAACCCACGGGCGCTCATCCCCGCCTCGCCCAAACAGGAGTTCTGCTGCTGCCCTTGTTGCCTTGTGGGTGTCTCAAATTTTAAGAAATAAAAAACTTTTGGGGTGTGTACTAGGAAGGGGTGGGTACACTGAACCATCTTCAACTGGCCAAGGTCTCCCTATATGGGATTTGTGTTCCTCAGGGCACCCTGGGACCTCTGCTGGGGTCATGTTGCTGGGGTCATGTGTGTATGTGTGTGTGTGTGTGTGTATACTGACTTTGCAGCTTATAAAGCAGCTTTGTGTGTTTTACCTGCATCAAGACAGGGGTTCAGAACACACAACGTCAGCGCAGGGCCTGGTCCAAAGGAGACTCCCCAGAAGAGTAGCTCTTGTGGGTATTAAGAGCATTTCCAATTAACTGCTGCCCTACTGTGTGCCAGATGCTGAATGCATGCTACCTCTGATTCAGTTAAATTCTGCACATCGGAATGAATGTGCTCAGATTATAGAGGAGACCCCAAGATTCAGACTCGCCCAAAGGGCAAGAGAAAGGAAGATCTTATAGTTAACTCCAACACTGGGCTGCTGGGCTCCAAAGCCAGGTATGCTGCACACACACGGACTCTAGTCAGAATTATTTAAATTCTGCCCACTTATCAGGTGAGTAAACTGAGTCTCGGGGAAACTTCCTTTCCACTTTGTGAACTAGTTTCACAGACTTTCTTTACTTAATAGGTCACGTCAGTGCTCCAAGTTTCTTTCCTTTGAGTTGAGTGAGCCTTCTCAGATGGGTAAACTGAGGCTTAGAGACGTTAGTTCCTTGTCTAAGGTCACTCAGCTAGGAAGCTATCAGAGCTAGTGCTGAACCTCCAGCTGTCTGTCTCCATAGTTGTGATGCTATTCTTGCCACAGCGACGCCAGGCGATGCAGAAGCAATTGTGTGACTCAGGTGTGTAAGTCACCACCAGGTATGTCTGTCCAAAAGCCAGCCCGCTTTGTTGGAGGCCAGTCATATGCTTTTCCAGCCTGGAACCACATTCCCTCGACTAGAATATCCTCTGTGTAGTCTTGACTTTAAGCTTTACGATTAGATATGGAACAGCAAAGCAATTAATAATTCAGCACCTGAGCTCAAATCCCAGCTCTACCAACTTCTGTTGCTTATTTCCCCTTTAAAACCTCAACTTCCTTGTCTTTAAAATATCAAGTACCCAGCCTCCCTGGTGGCGCAGCAGGTTGAGCTCCACACTGTGAAACATCCTCAGCACAGCAGCACCAGTTTAATCCCTGGCCAGGGAGGGGAGTCACATGGCACTGCAGACCTCCTGCCTCACCCGGTGCTCCCCTCAGCAGTGGGTTTCAGTCCATCTGCCTGTTCTGCGCCCCACTCTGTCTCTGGTGACTCCTCTCATCTCCCGCACCTCTGGCCTGTACCCCAGCTCTTGTGTGCATAAATAAATCAAATAGCATATTTCTTATAGGGTTGTCATGAAATCTTTAACTGGAGCTAGCAGTGAGTATGAGGGACCCTTGTAAGCACGGTGAAAGTGTCAGACCTCCTAATTCTAGAGTTCCTCATTGAAGAGGGGGTTAGAAAACCGTAAGAGCAAAGTGACTTGCTTAAGGTCACGAGGACTGGGGTTTATATCCAGGCAGGCTTGCTTCAGAGGCCCTTTGTTATCTATGCCCCTAGTTGCCTCTTGGTTAATTGAAGCAATAAAATAGCTAGCACATCAGCAAAGCTAATGAGCATGATGTGTTTTAGTATTCTGGAGATGTTAATGATTTTCTGGTTAGCAGCAAAATGGCAAAAGGTCATCATTGCAGAGCTGCCCCTGACTCTAACCTTTGAGGAAGGTTGACCCAAGAACTGGGGTCCACCTCTGAAGCACAGCCAATTGACTAGACCCTCACACCAGACCTGTTTCCTGCAATTACTCTACATCCAGCTTCTTCCTTATTCATGAATATGCTCAGTGCACTTCCATGCCCCTGAGCCTTTGCACATGCTGTTCCTGATGCCAGGTTATCCTTTCCTGCTTTCCTCAATTCCTGAATATGCTCAGTGTACTTCTGTGCCCCCGGGCCTTTGCACATGCTATGCCTGATGCCAGACTATCCTTTCCCACTTTGGATTACCAACACATGCATACTTAGCAATTTGGCTTAAAAAACATTCCTTTGTGAAGCTCTCAAGAGCCACGCTCTACCTTTCAAACTTCCCAAGCAGAATTTATGCTTCCTTCTCTGTGCTTCCTGCAGTTGTGGTGACCCCTCTTGGGTCCTCACCATGCAGGTTTTTTACACCATTTCCCCCACCAAGAACTCCTTGAAGGCAGGAACTGGGATAAGTTCATCTGCTTCTGTCTCTATAGGATCAAAAAATGCTTATTGAATAAATGTATGAATGAACAAATGAAGTTTTCTGACTTCCTTGAGTTAGAGCCGATGTCTTCTCATCAGTCACATGGGAATTAAATCCTAGTCCCAGCTTGACCTCACTGCATTCTCTGAAAAAGTCACCTGGCTTTGAAATGCCTCCGTTTCCCCATCTGTCAATAAACTGGTACACACTGATGGCCTCCAAGAGAAACGTGTAATTGCTGGATTCTTCATCTCCCCTCTCTACCTCAGACATCTTCTCCTAGGATCCTCATCACAGTGGTCTGGCTGCTCTGTACCCCAACTCTACCTTGCCCCCTACTCCCCACCACCCAGGTAGTTGTGGAGGTTTCCCCTCCCTAACTTTCTTTTGGATCTCTCTTGTCCCCCACCTTCCTCACAGCTCCCCTGCCCCGGCCACTATCATCTCTTGCCTGCACACTGCAGCCTGTCCACACTTTTCCCTTCCGGCTTGCAGCCCTGGGCCCCTCCTATGCCTACTTTAGCCCCCAAGCCGCAGACTCCAGTCCTTCTGGCAGAGGCACAGACATCCTTCTCCCCCACACCCCCCTAGCCCCCAGGCACCTTCTGGGTTTTCCACAACTCCAACAACACAAACCTTCTTTCTGTGATTTGCATTTACCTGGCTTGGTTCACCAGGCCAGCCTTACCCATGGTGTTCTCTCTGCCTGGAAAGTTCTCTGTGCTCACCCCATGATCTGAAGCCAGCCTAGTTATTAGAAACTGACTTGAAGACAAGGCCCAGGGATGCCTTCTAGTACCTCCCCAGACTAGAAAGAGCGTTCCTATTATATCAGCCCTCCCAGCTCCCCGTCCTGTTTTTAAATTTACTTGGGAGATTTTGCCACATGATTTTCTCCCCTCGCCACCCAGATAAAGGCAGATCCTGCCCCCTTACCCCCTTCCCATTTTATTTATTTATTTATTTATTTTTAAAGATTTATTTATTTATGCATACAAGCACTGGGGTACAGGCCAGAGGTGTGGGAAGTGAGAGGATTCACCAGAGACAGAGTGGGGTGCAAAACAGGCAGATGGACTGAAACACACTGCTGAGGGGAGCAGCGGGGAGGCAGGAGAGGTCTGCTGTGCCATGTGGGTCCCTCGCTGGCCAGGGATCGAATTCGAGATGCAGTGCCGCGGATGCTTCCCAGTGCAGTGCAGCGCTCAACCCGCTGTGCCATCAGGGAGGCCCCTTTAGGACTTTTAAAAGGAACTTGGGGCTACGTGCTTTACCTCTACGAGCAGCACTGAACCCTCAAACTTGGGTTTCAGCTGTGTGGGCTGGCAAACCAGACTTTTACAAGTTCCAGCACATACGCTCTCTTCATCAGACACGTGCAAACAGACTGCAGTATTGTCTGTGCACTTAGTGTTATCCCCGAGTGCTGTCAGGTGCAGGTGCTGGGCTGCCTCTGGGGGTGACTGCAGAGGTGGAGGCCTTTTCTGAGGGTCCCAAGGGGAGCCTCAAGCTAATGAAACTCAAGGTGGGTGCAGAGGGTGGACAATGAGAGACCTTGTCCAGGAAGGGGATGGGTGAGAGACGGAGGTCACATTTATGTCCCTAAAGAAGAGACTATTTTTTTACTATGGCAAAACACATGTAGCACAAAATTGACCATTTTGCCCACTTTTAAGAACACAGTTGAGTGGCGTTAGGTGTGCCCCCTTTGCTGGGCAGCCATGACAATTATCAGACCACTCATTGCCCCAAACTGAAGCTCTGCAAGCAAACGTTTCTATCTCCCGTCACCTTCAGCCCGGGCAGCCCCGGCCTGTTTCCTGTCCCATAAATCTGATTGCTCTATAGGTACATAGGTGGCCGTGCTCTCCACAGGTAACAGAACAGGCTTCTGCTTTGGGAAATGGCCTATTTCATTGAACATGATGTGATGCCTTTTAAACTCCATGCCATGACATGTCTTATCTTCCTTCCTTTTTGAGGTTGGGTAATTTTCCATTGTCTGGAGAGACCACATTTGTTTACCTTTCTATCTATCTATCTATCTATCTATCTATCTATCTATCTATCTATCTATCTATCTATCTATCTATCTATCTATCTATCTATCTATCTATCTATCTA
>JAGFMF010011719.1:7382493-7430699 GCA_019455555.1 Galemys pyrenaicus | reverse complement strand
TCTATCTATCTATCTATCTATCTATCTATCTATCTATCTATCTATCTATCTATCTATCTATCTATCTATCTATCTATCTATCTATCTATCTATCTCTGTTATTTATTATCTCTCCCTACCTATTATCTATCTATATGTCTGTTATCTATTATCTCTCCCTATTATCTATCATCTATTTACCTGTTATCTATTATCTCTATCTAGCTATCTATTTTTAAAGATTGATTTATTTATGCATACAAGAGCTGGGGTACAGGCCAGAGGTGTGGGGGGGTTGAGAGGAGTCACCAGAGACAGAGTGGGGAGCAGAACAGGCAGATCCACTGAAACACACTGCTGAGCGGAGCAGTGGGGAGGCAGGAGAGGTCTGCTGCGCCATGTGGGTCCCCTCCCTGGCCGGGGATCAAACTCGTGCTGCGGTGCCATGGCTGCTTCCCAGTGCTGTGCTCAACCTGCTGCGTCACCAGGGAGGTCCAGTTTATCTTTTTAATCATCGATGTGACACTTGGATTGTTTTTACCCGTGGCTGTTGTGCACTGAGCTGCTTGAACCTAAAAGGTGATGCTGGAACTGAAATCCTAATGCATCGGAAGGAAACACCAGCCTCCAGGTGTGAAGCCAGGAGCTGCCGCAAGGGGCATGAGGATCAGGTCTGTGTTCGGCTCCCAGCACCATCATTTACAAGCTGTGTGACCCTGGATGAGTTACTTGACCCAGCTGGGCCTCAGTTCCCTCATCTCTAAGAAGGATGGCACGCCCATCTCTCAGTGTCCATACCAAGCTTACAAAGAAGGTAACAGGAGGCCGAGGACAGCGACTCAGAAAGCCGCTATCCTGTCTGCCTCATTTCACGGTGCTGGCCCGGGCTGCCGCGGATGCTTACCCTGTGGTTCCCTGCCCAAAGCAGGACCATGCACTCAAATCCAGGGGGTGTTTCCTGCCTGGAGGGCTGACCCACGGAGGCACACACTGTGGTAACCAGCCCCGGGTCTCAATCGAACTTGCTCCTGCTTGGCAAGTGAAGGCTGCCTGTAAAACACAGAAAGGCTAGGGGCCTCCCTGTGGCACAGCGGGTTGAGTGCCACACTGGGAAGCATCTGTGGCACAGCAGCGCAAGTTCGATCCCCAATCCCCGGCCAGGGAGGGGACCCACATGGCACGGCAGACCTCTCCTGCTTCACCCGCCGGTCCCCTCTGCAGTGGATTTCAGTGGATCTGCCTGTTCTTCTCCCCACTCTGTCTCTGGTGACTCCTCTCAACACCCCCTCCACCTCTGGCCTGTACCCCAGCTCTTGTGTGCATAAATAAATATTTTAAAAACAAACAGACAAAAGCACAGAGAGGCTAATTAACCAACGGAAGGCCACACAGTGACATTCGCTCCCTTAGGGTTTGAAGACCTGGCTGCAGCTCTTGGGAACAAGGGGAGGTAGGCAGCCAGGAGCCCCGCGCAGGCCCACAGAAGGCCTGGTGCCCCTGGGCCTTCCCCCAGCGCCCCTCTCCCATTAAGGAGCGGAAACCAGGCTCCTTCATGGTTAGGCCCCACCTGGGGGAGGCAGCGTGGGAGTGGCCGCAGACACAGGGCTACATGTTGTTGCCTGTGCCCCCTCCCCGCCCCCTCCCGCCTCGTTCCTTCCATCCTGGGATCGGTTTCCAGACAACCCAGAGCCTAGCCAGCCAGACTATTTAGTCTGGGTTTGGTGACCCCCGTCTGACTGTGGGCAGGGCGTGCTCAGGTTTCCAGGTCTCCTCGGTATAATCACGCTCCCCCCTCTTGGCGCTCCCGCCCCGTCGGCCTCTTACACAAACACCTTCAGGCCAGAGACTTCCTGCTCTCTTGCTTCAGACAGGGCTACCGGTTTCCAGAAGGGAGCTCCAGTGCGATGCCCTACAACGCGTTTGTCACTCTCCAACGCTCCACAGATGACAGGCCCACCCGGCTACCTCTCCCCGCTCCCTCCGACCCAGGCTACTGGAGATCCAAGTTCACTAAAGAAATAAAGACAGCAAAAAGCGAGGTGAATTCCAAGTGTGGTAATGGGGGTGAGAGGAGCTACTTGCCCTTGCTGCATGCCTCCGGAGGGAAGCAGAGGCTCCAGAGAAAGGAACAGACCCAGGGCCATGAGGTGGAGGTGGCAAAGCCAGGAACTGAACTCAAATCTTAGCGCTCTCAGAGTGTTACCTCGACTTCGATGCTCTTCCCTTCTCCTCCCACCCCCCACCTCATCTCCATTTGGGGTTCTGTGCTGTCTTTTAGCAGCACTTTCTGAGATCCCCTGATACCTCCTAGATGTCAGGAAACTTATTTTTGTCATCTTACTGGGGTGCAGTGGAGTAGGGGAGGGAGATATGGGCGGCCTCTGCATCCTGGGGTTTTGATGCAAGAAACTGAGTTCCCTTGAAAATCCATGCACCTGGGGGGCCTCCCTGGTGGCTCAAAGGGTTAAGCAATGCACTGTGAAGCAAAACTCAGCCACTGTGGCACTAGTTGGATCCCTACTCCCAGCCAGGGAGGGGACCCACAGAGTTCGACCCCTACTCCCAGCCAGGGAGGGGACCCACATGGCGCAGCAGACCTCTCCTGCCTCACCTGCTGCTCCCCTCAGCAGTGTGCTTCAGTCGATCTGCCTGTTCTGCTCCCCACTCTGTCACCCCCACACCTCAGGCCTACACCCCAGTTCTTGTATGCATAAACAAATAAATCTTTTTTCTTAAAGGGGTTTCCCTGGTGGTGCAAGAGGTTAAGTCTCAGCACTATGAAGCTATCAGCAGCCACAGCAATGCGAGTTCCATCCCTGGCCAGGGAGAGACCCACAGGGCAGCAGACCTCCCCTGCCTCGCCCGCTGCTCCCCTCAGCAGTGTGTTTCAGTCCATCTGCCTGTCTGCTCCCCACTCTGTCTCTGGTGCATCCTCTCACCTCCCGTGTCTCTAGCCTGTACCCCAGCTCTTGTATGCATAAATAAATAAATCTTAAAAATAATAAAACCCATGAGTCTGGCCTCTTGCCAGAAAGGGTTGGCGGTATTAATAATACCAATATTAATGGTACCCACTCACTAAGCACTCATGGTGTGCCAGGCACTATCGAAAGGTCTTTAGATGCAATTCTAAAGTACTTCTAGGTATTTTGTCTGCTCCCCATCTTATCGAAAAGAAACAGAGGCTCAGAGAGGGCAAGTGACTTGTAGAAATCACACAGTCTGCTCTTCTGTCTGAATTATATCCCAGGCACCACAGCCTACCCCCAGGGCATTCCATTTGGTGGCATGGATCAAGGAGTGAACGGAAGTCTGTAGCTAGGGAGTCTTAGCTATTTCTGTGTTTTTTCCTTCATCATGAACAGCCTTCATTTTCTAAAACTACAAACAAAGCAGCATAATCCACAATAATGACAAGAAGCCACATGATCCATTTAGATGCCCACTAAATCTCCCTCTAAATGTATTACATGTAACCCGGCCTCCTTTAATTCCTCCTTCCACACACCATCCGGGCTAACTGCTGTTGACAGTTTGCTGTACACGCTTGCAGATTTCTCCTGCTATCAAATGCTAATATATATGCAGGTGTATAATTTTAAAGGGTTTTCTAAGCCACGCTTATTTGCAATATCTGATTTTTAAAAAATCAATAGGAAATGTATTGCTTTTGCTATTGGGAAGAGAATAAAGATATTAAAAATTAAGGCAAATTTCAAAACATACCTAGGTTGGGTATTTCAAACTTACGTAAGCAAAGTTCTATTTCAGAAAGTTCTTTGCCAGCGAAGCTGGTTTCCCCACAGATGCCCAGATCCTAGAGGTTGGCTGTTGCACTGACTGGGGGTGGGGTGCAGCTAATTCCCAGCAGTTCGCCTCCCACCCACCCCATCTCCCCACTGCCCCTGGTCGATAAGCATTGTGTTCAGTTTGTCGACTCAGCAAAACAGGCCTGCCCGCTCGCTCCCTGCTTGGATTGGAAGGTGATTGCCTACTAGCCAATTAATTCTGCTTTAATTGCTTAGGCTCTAAAACGCAGGCCCAAACAGCTAATCTGGCAGGGGGTGGCTCATCTGGCAGATGCTGCTCCACCAGCTCTGGGGAGATGCTCAAAGAGTCTGAGAAAAAAACCAAATTCTCCTTAAGGAGCCTCTGGGTGTTCTGAAAGGGAGGGGCCCCTGGCCAGTGGGGTCATGACCCAGAAAACTGACCCAACCTATGGTCAAGCGCCCGAGAGAACCAGCCACTGTTCACCCCACTTCAGGCATCTATCACTGTCTAACCTGATCTCCTAGGGCTGACTTTCCAATGTCCATGAGGGATGGGGATGGGGGGGCTTGTCTCCCTCACCCCTTTTTCCACTGTTCACCCAGGGCCTGGCGTCTAGTAGGTATAAAATAAAACAGTGGTTGATTAAAGGAACTAGTCTACCCTTTGCAAATCATCTGCTTGCAAACTACCAGGGAAGTCTTGGGAGAAGGGCAAGAGACAGGTGGGGAAACTGAGGCCTAGAGAAGGGGTGTGGTTAGGTAAGTCCAGTGCCTGAGGCACGTGATCTTTCACTGCTGGGCGGTATGAATGGTCCTTTCCCAAACCACCCCCATCCTCCTTGAGAGCGCCTGTGACCGGTTACCCGCTATAAGAACAGGAGGTGGAGGAGGCCAATGCTGCTACTTCCCTTTGAAAGTGGCATCTGCACCAAACTCCTTGGTGACCTGGCAGCTGGCTCATTACGCACTGGGCACAGGGTTCTCTCCTGGGTCTGTTCTTGGGGTTCCCTCACCACAGGATGCCCTGGGGACCAGCAGCAGGCCCTCAGAAGAAAATGATTTGTACATAATCCCTGACCTTCAAACAAGAATTCATCCATATTTCAGGTGGCAGGGCAGGGTAGCTGCCAAGTAGGGCCTTCTAGCCATTCCAGGGTGCCTTGAACCTCGGGGTTGGTGGGGAAGGGAAGAGAGGAGACCCGGAAGGAGAAAGTGGTTGGGAGCAAAGAGCAGAAGGGAGGCAGCAAGGCAGGGTGGGAAATGGAACAAAGGGAGCAGGAAGGAAAGGGGGGGAGGGGGAAAACAATAGACAAGGATGTCAGCAGTTCAGGGTGGAGGGAAGCAGAGGAGGAAACTTGCAGAGGACAAACAAAGAGGAAGAAATAAAGGGTAAGAAGAAACTCAATAGGGCTTGAAACAAAGCCTTGGAGAAAACAAAGGGAAAGGAAAAAACGCAGTCAGAGAATGAAAGAGCGCAAACAAGGAGAAAAGGCTGCCGCTGAGGCCTCCAGATTGTCAGAGGCACATCCTGACAGGCGTCTGGGCCAACAGTCTGGCCCCAGCTCGCCCAGGTCCTTCACCTGGTCCCACCTCCAGTATCCACCACCTGTACCCACCACCAACTCCCAGGAGCCTTCGGGGCAGACAGAGGAACCTCCTCTGCTGCTGCTCCAGCCAGGCCTGCTCTGATTGGCCAGTCCTTTAGGGCAGGGAGGCTGGCCACGCCCACCCATCTTGGCTCCGCAGAGGCAGAAGCCAGAGGGACCCAGGGGCTTCCTGAAGTGTTCTGAGCCACCCCAAGTCCTCCCTCCCCCTCCTTCCCCACCACCTAGAAAGCTGTCCAAGTGGAACAGCCTGCAGCTATTACAATAAACACCTCAGCCGCAACCTGTCTCTCATTTGCATATTAGCAGCCTTAATTCTGATGAAATATGCAAATGTATGCAAAATGAAATTCATCTCATAATGACACAAGGCGATTAAACAATTTTTATGCTTAAATATTCTGTTTAATGAAATCAAACAGACCTGCGTGTGTGACAAATTCTCCACAGCATGGAAAAATTAGCGGGGATAAAAAAAAAATAAGAATACCAAGTCAGTAGCACCCCCCAGCATGGCCCAGATCTGCTTCACCTCTTCTGTGAGGAGAAAGGGGGGAAAAGTGTGTTTTTGATAACCAAATGAACTGAAAATTATATTACTGAAAACTGCTAAAATAAGTTAGGAGCAATATGCTTTTGTTTCGGGTATTGAAAGGAACCTCCAAACCTCGCCCCTCGCGGCCACAATGTAATGTATTTAGTCCATGGAGGAAAAGGAGGCGCGTGGGGAGCGAGAAGGCTGATTCAGTCGTAATTTAGGAACACAGGAAATGGTGTGAGAAACCTTCTGTCCCCCTACCTCCAGGAAGCTATCCAGCAATGCCGATCAGTCAAACTCTTGCTTTGTTCATCTGGGCAGAAGGTGGTCTTGCTTTGGACACGGAGGGAAAGTTCTAGGACTAGTTCTTATCTCTTCTGTCAAATCTATGCTGATTTTTACCTGGAGGAAAAGAGGAAGTCAAGAAAGAGAAGAAGGAGGAGGAAGATGAGGCAAAGGAATAGGTAAGAAAGAAAGGATGAAGAGCAAGAGGTTTAACCTCCTGGTGGTGCAAGGGGTTAAGGCGCAGTACTGTGAAGCATCCGCAGCCACCACAGCGCAAGTTCAATCCCCGACCAGGGAGCTGTCCCACATGGCACAACAGACCTCTCCTGCCCTGCCTGCTGTTCCCCTCAGCAGTGTTTCTCAGTGGATCTGCCTGTTCTGCTCCCCACTCTGTCTCTGGTGAATCCTCTCACCCACCCTCTACCTCTGTACCCCAGTTCTTGTATGCATAAATAAATAAATCTTAAAAAAAAAGGGAGTGACAGAAGAGGTGAAAGGGTAAAGAATAAAGAATAAATGCTGGGTAATATCTTTGCTATGTGTGTTCCTATATGGGATCATATCGAGCCTTCCTATTAACCATAATAGGTATTATTAGCAGCACATCTGTATGAGGAATGATGACGTCAGTGTTCAGAGGATGAAGTAAGTGGTTTAAAGTCAGTCTGTAGAGATGGGTGGAGGGGTTCAGGATTTGAATCAGACACGCTGAACTTCTTAGTGTTCTTCTAGAGGGCTGGGAGTGGGAATCTGATCTACAAACTCACCTGAGGAAGGAGGGGTGCACTATTTAGATTGAACACCAACAGTTAATTTGCAGATTGACTAAGAGTCTTGGGAAAAACTAGGGACTGAGCGTGAGCGCTGATGGTATAACCATCTCTGACCTCTTTATGTAAAGAAAGATCCATTTCCCTCTATTTATCACCATTCCCATGTTGACTTGTTTGTTGCCATCTCCCAAGTAGGATGTACCTTCCAGGAGGGCAGAGGGTCTGGCTGGTTCGATGTCTGGAATGTACCTTCCTAGGTTACTGGCTACCGACTTCTCTTTCAGAGGCGAAATTCCCTAGAAATTTGCTGGGAGTGCTCCTCAGGCATTCCTCTCCCCAGCCCCCCACTCTTCCACCCCCAGCCCCCCACCATCCTAGAGGAGGAAAAGGAGCCCTGGAGCTTCTGAAGTTCTGGGGCTGAGGAAGCCTGTGATGAGAGGGATCAGCTCTTTCCCAGGTTACCAGGTAACAGAAGACAGCCTGGGACTCCTATTGTTAGCATGTGACTGAGAGGCACATGAGACCCTAAACGATTGAGGGGCGAGGGCTATGTTCTAGAAGGGATTCGGCCGTCCATGCGCACAAAGGCAAAGGAAGCAGATTCTTAATGTTAAAGAGTTTTAATAGAATTAGTATGTGCAGAGGGAGATAGAGAAGAAAGAATATTTCTATAAAATTCCCCAAACTGGTCCTCCCTGGTGGTGCAGCGGGTTGAGCACAGCACTGTGAAGCAGCCATGGCACAGCAGCGCGAGTTTGATCCCCGGCCAGGGAGGGGACCCACATGGCGCAGCAGACCTCTCCTGCCTCGCCCGCTGCTCCCCTCAGCAGTGAACCTCAGTCGATTTGCCTGTTCTGCTCCCTGGTGAATCCTCTCACCTCCTATGACTCGGCTTGTACCCCAGACCTTGTATGCATAAATAAATAAATCTTTAAAATATATATATATAAATAAAAAAAGATAATCACTCCCTATATGTCTGCTGCTAATCTAGATTAAGTACCAGTCTATAATTATTAGATTTCATTTTCACCGTATTCCTGTGAGGTAGGAAATCACATTATTTCCTTTAGGAACATAGAAATCAGACTCAGTCAAGGTACGTTGCAAAGCCAGGGTTGAGATCCTGGTGTTAAGACTCTACCTGCCCGATAACAACAAAAAAACACTTACTGCTATCATTTTGGACTGTGTGGAGCTTTCCCCCAGCAGTCCTCTGAGGTAGAGCAAGCATTTATTTCTACATGAGGAGATGAAAATTCAGAGGAGGGCACTGATATTTCCAAGGTCACAAGTTGCTGGCTATGGAGACAAATATCCAGGTATCCCAACTTGAGGCTGACCTCTATGTTGACAAGGAAGACACCTGGAATCCTCCAGTTGATTTCTAGGATTCTTGGTCAGGTATCATCTCCATCTCCTCCTGTTTCTAGGGTTGATGGACCCTGGACAAGGATATTTTATTACAGAATTAGGAAAAGTATAATTAATATTTCAATTATAAAAGCTATCACTGAGGAGATATCAGCTTCATCTCACTGTTGGTGACAGCCCTAGGAAGAGAGGGCATGTCATTTTCTGGAAGTGGGAGGACTGGGACATCCTATCAGCTTAATAGAGTGGGGAGAGGTGAGGAAGAGTATCCTATGGTCCCAAGACATAACAGTGTTATATTTAAGTGAACACCATTATGATAAAACTGGCATTGACACCTCTCTGTTTCTGTGCCCGGTTTTGAAGGAGACAGCAACATATTATGCCAGTTGCCATTTCAGTATAGAGTTATGATAATAATATTTACAAATTCAAACACATTCATTTAATAAATACTTACCTATGTGATGCTCTAGAGAAGCAGAGCTAATTAGAACACAGTTTCTGGCTTCAAGCATGTCAGTGCAGTTGCAGGGATCCACTAAAAGCTGAGAACAACAAATGTAAATGGCACAAATATAGTGTCAGGACAGTAGAGAAGTGTCTTCACTGGGGGAATATCAGGGAGGGCAGCCTGAAGGATATTTGCACTATCTTAAAATAGAATTGGGAACTTGCTGGAAAGAGAAAGAAACTTTTGAGGATGAAATAGCATCCTCAGCATGTGCAACATTGCTGAGCAACCACAGGTTGGGAGGAAAGCATCCTTCAAGCAAATGGTGGGGAATCAAGCTGGAAAGACTAAACCTGGGAGGTCTGCATACTTTTCCTTCCTCTGACATGGAGCAACTTTTTAACCTTGAGGTGGTCACAGCAAGTCCAGAATCTCAGTTTGCTCAGTTATGAGAATGAAGGAGGAGAAACCTGTTCACCTAAGTCTGTTGAGAGCATCAAGCATGCGTGGGAATGTTCTGCCATTGCTCTCACTCTGCAGAATTGAACATCTCAGGTTCTAATTACGGGATTATCAGCAAAGACAAAAGCAACAAGGAGAAAATTATCTCTCATTTGAGCAGCCAGATGCCACTTGGATTTCCACGTACCAAAAACAAGTGGCACCAGCTTGCCCAGGGAATGAATGAGAACCAGAGTCTTCTGTTCTTATCCCCGACCCTGCCTGGTTTCTTCTAAGAATCCCAGAAACCACATTCTGCCTGTTCCCTCTCTCCCTGGTAGCTACAGAGAGCTACTCAAAGCTACAGAAAGTGGACGGAGGCACTGCCTACAGAGCCTGTCACTCTTAGGGCGTAGCTCAGGGTGAAGTGGGGTGTGGGCACACTGGGATACTGCCACTTCTCCATGCTGGGCATGGTTTCCAATCAAATAGCTGTGCATTGTCCTCCAAGGTGAAGTTCTGAGCTCAGCATGTTTTTCTCTGCAGGAGTGTGCTTCCCTCTTAATAGAGATCCTGAAGTTAGAAGTAGGGAAGGACGTAGTTCCCCACCCCAATGGATTACAGTCTAGAGGGACCAGTCCAGTGGTGCTAAAGCATGACTCTCTTTTTCTGCACTTCTTGATAACAGCCTTCTTTCTTTTCTTTGTCCTTCCCTCATGCTTTCTCTCCCTCCCTTTTGTTTCTTACACAATTGGAAAGTATCAATTTTACAAAAACAATAAGACTATTTCCAAAAACAATATCAATCATCACCACTTTGAGACGTGTATGCCAAACTCCCCATCTCTGCTCAGAGGGCTGTTAAGACCATCGCCCTCCGGCTGGACCACAGCCCTCCCTCTGAACCTCGATACTTACCAGTTATTCTCAACATCTCCCATTTTCTCAGGCTCCTCTTGGAACTCAGTTGCCTCCGAGGTGACACACAATGGAACCAAATGTTCAGAACATCCATCGTCCCTCCCTCCTGCCCCCATCCTGCTGGGGAATAAGCTGTTCTCCCCTCCAAAGACATGCAAGGAAATCTGGACTGATTCCCACTCTGATTTGGGCCCACCCTGTCCTTCTGTTAGGTCAACTGAAAGTCAATGTTTCCTCTGGAACTGACCAAAAAAATTAAGGATAAAATCCCTAACAAATCTCAAACTCCCAACCACCACCTCTGTTTCTGCTTTTCCATGGCAAGGATGAATAGAGAAATCTGATCCCTACATTTGGTGGGGCCAAACTAGCTCCCTGTGGATTTTCATTGAGAAGGGCTGGACCCTGGGCTGAGCATCCTGCCTAGTGAGGGGGCTTAATGATTTGTGCAGACCCCTCAGCACTCCAGCCAGGGTCCAGAACACTGTGTGTTGATTCTGGGGGATTGAAAGCTCCCACTCTTATTCCCTCCAGGTGTTCTTGCATTCTTTGCTGTTGTATAGTTCACCACTCCTCCTTTTCCCAATGACATCCAAGAAGCATGGGAAAACCTGAGATACAATAATCACTTTTCCAGGCCTTAATTAATTTGATGTCATTGACTAATTAGCTGGCGGTATCATTTAGTCCAGCTGAAACTTCATGGTTGCAAAAGCTAGAACAATCCCCAGGCTACCAGATTCAATCCCCTTTAGTCTATGAAGGGGAAGATCAGGTCAAGGAGGACAGGGAGAGTCCTTGGCTTATGCTTCAAGTTGGGGGTTAGGTTGGGTTTAGAGGCTGGGTTTCCTGATTTCTAGTCCTGGGGTCCTAACTCCAACTCTCCCCCATTTCCTTTTATTGTGTTGCATTGTATGGCATTCATCGTGTTATCTCATCCCCACCCCTATGATCTATTCAATCATACCTAATTTCAAATTCTTCTGCAAACTAATAGCCATCTCAGGATCTTTGCACGTGCCATTCCCTCTGCTAAGAAAGATGTTCCTTCTCCATGTCTTTGCATATTCCCTTTCCCATGTTTCCTTCTATTTTTTTAGGTTCTAGCTTAACTGTCATTATTTCTTAAAGGTTTTCTTCAACAAAATCACTCAGATACTAGGGTGGGCCCCCCAAATTTTTGTCTCCAGATGTGCCTCCTTTGTATAAATGTCTCCCCTTGAGTGAGAAATGGGACCTGTGAATTTCTTTTAACCATAACAATGACCAAGGTGATGAGAGGTCACTGTTGGGATTACCTTGTACTGTGGAACAAAGAGAAGGGTATCTTGGTGGGCCTGACTTAATCAGGTGAAAGGAACTGGTTTTTTTCTAAGGCAAATGATTCTCCTTGTTGTCTTGTGAAGTAAGGGCCAGCAAATACTTAAGCTCTCAGTCAAACAGCCACAAAGAACTGAGTCTTGCCAATCACCTGGATGAGGTTAGAGGCAGCCATCCCACTTGAACATCCAGATGAAAGCACAACCCACCAACATCTGATGCAGCCTTGTGAGTCTCTGAGAAGGATGCCCAGGGTGACCCACAGAAACTGTTACATAATAGATGCCTGTTAATTTCAGGTGCTAAGTGTATGTATTGTTACTCAACAATAGGTAAAAAATACAGTCTAAAATGGGTTCATCCCTAACAATTTCTTCTTTTGCCACACATTTTTCATTTTCCTCACTGCACTTGCTACTTTTTTGGCACAATCTTCTCAAACTATCAGTTTCCTGCTCTCCCAAAAGCAATGTACAGATTCAATGCTATGCTGATAAAAGTTTCAGTGACATTCTTCAAAGACATTGAAAAAATATTGATGAAATTCATATGGAACCACAAAAAACCCCCTCAAATAACCAAGGCTCTCCTGACTAAAAAGAAGCAGAATGGAAGTATTACACTCCCAGACTTCAAAGTATGCTATAGGACCATGATAATTAAAACAGTATGATAATAGAACAAAAAACAGACACATAGACCAATGGAATCAAATAGAAAACACAGAAATAAACCCACATATTTATGGACAACTAATATTTGACATACACAATGAAAATACACAATAGCAGTAAAAATACACAATAGAACAAGGACAGTTTTTTCAATAAATGGTGCTGGGAAAACTGGACTACTACATGCAAAAGAATGAAGCTAGACTATTTCCTCACACCATGCACAAAAATCAACTCAAAATGGATTAAAAAATTGAACATAAGACCTGAAACCATAAAGTACATAGACAAAAATACAGGCAAAGCACTACATGACACACATCTTAGTAACATCTTTAAAGACACATCCCTCAAAGCAAAGAAAGTGAAGGAAAAGATAAACACCTGGGATTACATCAAACTAAAAAGCTTCTGTGCAGCAAAAGAGACATTAACCAAAACAAAGCCATATCTTATTGACTGGGAGAAATTTTTTGCACTTCACACAACTAATAAAGAACTGATCACAAAGATCTACAAAGAGCACACATAACTCAACAAAAACAAAGTAAACAGTCCAGTAAAAAATGAGCAGAAGAGCTACAAAGAAACTTCTCCAAAGAAGAAATGCAAATGGCCAACCGGTATATGAAAAAATGTTTAACATTACTTATAATCAGAGAAATGCAAATCAAAACTACACATTACACCAGTGAGAATGGCACATATTAAAAAACAGGCAGCAACAAATGTTGACGAGGATGTGGAGAAAAAGGAACTCTACTGGTGGGAATGCAAACTGGTCCAACCACTATGGAAAGCTGTGTGGAGGTTCCTCAGACTACTAAGAATGGAGATACCATATGACCCAGCAATTCCACTCCCAAGAATCTACCCAAAGGACACAGAAATATTAATTCAAAAGGATATCTGCACCCGTATGTTTATATGCTGTATATACACACACACATATAAAGAAAAATGAATGAGTTAATAAATTATGGAGTAAAATGATGATCCAGGAATAATATAAGAAGATTTTAATAAACTCAGCTAAATTTTAAAAATCTGTATAGCAAAAACTATATCTATCTATCTATCTATCTATCTATCTATCTATCTATCTATCTATCTATCTATCTATAAAGGACAAAACCAGGAAAATACTTGAACTATAATGACAGAGAAAGGTCCAATTATTTTATTCCATAAAGAAATAGTTCTAATTGAGAAGAAAATGTTTCTAAAACAAGCAAGAAAAGGGCTCAACCACATCTGTGCTAAGAGGAATACATCTGAGAAGCGTACCTCCCTTTGCACCTGTTCTCTAGGTGAACGGCTTGATGTCACCGTCGGTGAGGGTGCTGGGTGCACAGCTCTGGACACCTGAAGAAGGCAACCCCAGGACTGGGGGAAGTCAGGAAAAGTGCCAGGCCGTGCCCTCTCACCTCCCAGTGCCAGCCTCTGTCTGGGGTCCCCTGCACCCCACCTTGCTTTTTCTACGCTCCTTCCTCCTGCATAGCACTTCTGACCCACACTGATTCTCACTACCCAATAATTGGCTGAATTGAGCAAACCAAGGAGCCACAGGGGACCCAAGGTCCCCATCACATAGGGTCACAGCCACCAAGCCAGGCCTCTAGGGGGAGAGACATGGGCTAGTTAAGTGGAGACGCAAGTTCTTCCATTGTGAGAGGGGAACGTTCCTCAAAAGGTGGGGGTCCTTCCTAAGGGGTTGTCCTCCAGAATCACGTTCCAGCGGTGACTCAGCTGCTAATAGCACTGAGCCAGCTCCAGGAGGCTGGGAAAGCAGGGACTTGGCTTGATGCTTTGATGCAACCAGGCTTAGGTGTCTCTTCCAGCTGGGGCCCCCTGTGGCTATCCAGATAGCACCAGACACTCCCGGCCCCTTGGTCTCAGACAGATGGAGACAAGGCAGACAACGGCCAGGCAGCCTCCACCATGATGAAGGGGAAGGCGGGATTTGGCTCCAGGGAACGCTGGAGACACAGACACCTCTCGGCTTGTCCCTGCTGTAGTG
Organism: Galemys pyrenaicus; assembly: GCA_019455555.1. Classification (NCBI taxonomy): domain Eukaryota; kingdom Metazoa; phylum Chordata; class Mammalia; order Eulipotyphla; family Talpidae; genus Galemys; species Galemys pyrenaicus. Next base: position 7,416,546 of record JAGFMF010011719.1, on the reverse strand, counting down.
AAGAAGCCATTGACAAATGTCAGGGAGAGGGCAACAGGGGATGTGACTGACTGGGAGGTGGAAACAGCCTTCGGGGGGCCAGTACTGGGAGGAAGAGCCAGGGTGAGCCAGGCATGTGCAGTCATGTCTGCAGTGGCTTGATGAGCTCTGCAGTGAGAATACTCACCCTTGCAAAGCCTCCGCAACACCCTTGCCTACACTGTGGCCTCCTAATGTGGTCCCCAGGTCCAACTTACTGCCTTCTTCTGTCCTTAGCGTATTTGTCACAATGCCTTTTCACATAATTGCTGTGTTCAAAGTCTTCCCAGAGTCACCCTCTCAAATAGACTAGAGGCCCAAAGTCCTTACAAGGACAGCAAGGTCCTACCTGGCCTGCCCCATCCACTTTCCCACTCCCATGCTTCGTGTCTCTTCCCCTCCTCAGTCCCCAGGAAGGACCCCAGGACCTTTGCACTGGCCACGCTTCTCCCTGGATCACTCCTTCCCCAGATAATTCCCTGCCTCCTTCCCTTACTGCCTTTGCCTTTTTCCTTCAAAAGTCACCCTTCCTCCGAGGCCTACCTTGACCACTCCACCAAGAGTCCAACACTCAGAACCCTCTATCACTTCTGCCTGCTTTTTCCCCTCAAAAAGCTTTTACCTTCACTTATACATAATTTATTCCATCTTATTTCTGCCATGTAGCTCACTTGATTGCAAGTTCTGTGAGAGCTATTCTGCCTCAAGCATCTAGAAAGGTGACTAGCACTTAGTAGGTGCTCAAGAAAAACCTGCTGGCCAAGCACCATTTGTTAACCTACCACATAGAGGGCCCTGCTCTCTACCGGACACCGAGCTAGGTGCTTGTGGTATTGTATTTCTTGTCGCTCTCACCACAGACCGAGGATGCAGGCAAGGATTCCACCATCCCTGTCTCAGCCATGAGGAAAAGGAGACCGAGTCTGGGGCAATGAGAAGCCCTGACTTTTGAACCCTGTCCAGTACCAGTCTCAACCCTGGTGTGCTTCTTAATGACAAGCCCTGGTGACTACCCCCTCCACCCTCCTGCAGAGGCACAGGGATGGGGCAGGGCCCACTTCCCTGGGCATCCCCCACAGGGCAGGAGCCTAGTCCTGGAGGCTGAGGGCTGAGTTGGCGAGACTGAGCCGGCATCCAGCATCCAGGCCTTTCCATCACTGCGTCTGCTGCTTGGCCACGCCTCTGCTGGATGGTAGCTCTGTGGCCTGGATGCCTGCGGTCTCGGTCTTGATCTCACAACCACACACTGGCCACTGCAGGTCCCAGGACCATGAGGCCTTGGGCTAGAAGACTGAGATTCTGGAGGCCAACTTGGGGCCACTGGCTCTCTAGCCACAGCTCTCCCAGCCTCTGCTTGGGGTCACCACTGAAGAGGAGCTGTGCAGTGTCTGCTGGGTGTAGGTTAAACCACGGATTCCCATGCACGACTGAGGACTGACGTCCCCGGCCTTGCACCAAAGTGCTCACGTGCTAACTTGGTGCATTCTCATCCTCACCTGGGAGGCCACATTCACACTGTCTCTGTCTCACCTTTGAGGACACGGAACGACAGAGAGGTTGAGAAATAGCCAGGGAACAGGGATGAGGACCAGAACCTGGCCACTTACCCTTCACAGTCCTTATTCTTAACCACCCCCTCCCAATCCCTGAGTCGATCCTCCCTGAGCATCTTTACCTGGGGATGGGGACCCCAGCACGGGGAGTCCCAGGAAACAATCCCCCTGGCAGCTCTTGCCACGAGAACAGAATCTCCAGCAGCAGCGGGAGCAGCAGCAAATAGAACGTGGTTTTCCCAGGCCACCACACAGTCATTTTCTTTTCCATAAAGGCCATTTGAGAAATGAATAACTAAATGCGATGTCAGTTTTATATCTACGTAAGATGTTACACATAAAGAAATTCACAAATCAGGGAAATAGCCTTCATCCTTATTTTTGCATCATAAAATGTGGTCTCAGTGGCCCTACTTCCATCTCTCCAAGGCTATTATCTGCTGCTCATTGCAAGCAGGCAGGCCCTGTACCCAGAGGGCCAGTGGCTTATGGGGTGACACGTCCGTGGAGGGCTCTTTAGATGGGTTGCACCTGCCAAACCATTTTCAATCCTCATACCTACACTTATAAAGTCACTCAACAAACGCCAGAGTACCAGTTCCGTGCCAAGTGCTGTGCTAAACAAATGATCGTTTCCCCAGTCATTCTCCATGTCAGGGACACAGAGCCAGAGCAAGGAGAAGCGAGGGAGTTGCCGAGACTAACACAACTGGCAAGTGGTCGAGATGCAGTGGAGCCCTAGCCTGAGGGACTCCAAAATCCAGCTCATTTCCACTTTCCTAACCTTGTGCCCCGAGGTTGGAGTGGGGTGATCTCTTTCACTGTATTAGGCGGCTGTGAGTCTTGCGGTTGTGGGGAACAGTGAGCTGGGAGCTCGTCAAGTCTGATTGACCGTCCTGGGTACTAGGAGACTGCAGTTCCCAGATGCCTTGCAGCTAATGGAGTCACGTGACTGGCTCTGGCCAATGGAATGTGAGCGGAAGTGACGCAGTTAAGAGCTGGGGTGCCTCTGCCAGCATTCTCTCGTCCCCCAATTATGACAGCGGTCCCGGAAGAAGGGGGCCGGTTCCTTATGTCACCCCCTACAGGTGTCTTGCATCAAACTGTGACGTGACTCAGAAATAGATGCTAATTATGTTCGGTTATTAAGATTTAGTATTTTTAATTGCAAATGTGTTCGCCTCCCTTGACTAATAACAATAACATTTATAAGGAGGCTCCTGATCTGAGAAGGAACCTGCTCGTCGCTGAGGCTTCTCTGCTGACTTAGCAACTTGCAGGCTCATCTGCTCACTTCTTCTACCCATCATGGCGGCTCATTTTCCTCCAGGTCCCTCCTCCACCCCTGTCTGTTCTGCTCTATTCTGAGAGACTCACCTCTGTGGACTGCATGACCTTGGCTCCCTTTTCCAGGACTTTTGCGTGAGCAGGGTCAAGAGCAGGTGCCAGCTAGTGATCAGCGAGGATCAGAGTGAAACCATAGTAATTATCAGCACTTATAGCTCCATCTCCCCTGGGGGCCCTGTTGGCAGTACTTGAGCTTTCTGCCTCTTGTCATCCTTCTGAAGGTCACAGCACAGTTCTGGACACTTCTCCATCCTCCTGTCCTTCAAGGCAAGTAGTGGTACCACCTTACCCTGTTGTTAGTCCCTGGGTGCCTCAACATTTCTTTCTCAGCATTTCTTGTTGGTTCACTAAGCCCAGTCCACACCTCTGTGCATGCCCCTTCATTAATATCTCTTCAGTTAAGCCATTTGAGAATACTTTTCTTCCCCACTAGGTCTCTGAATGACATACCATCCATCTAAGCATCCACCCATGCATATCTCCATCCATCCACCCACCCATCTGCCTATCCATCTCCACATCTACCACCCACCATCCGCCATCAGCCCATCAATGCCTCGGAAAGTCCGTTCACCCACTCCACTTGCATGTAGTGCCTCCAGGTGCCAGGTAACGTGGTAAGCATTTTATTTCATTACCTGATTAAAGTCTGACTATTGTCCCTGCTTTTCATGAGAGTCATCTCCGGGGCCTCCCTGGTGGCACAGCTGATTGAGCGCAGCACTATGAAGCATCTGCAGCCACTGAAGCACAAGTTCGATTCCCAGCCAGGGAGGGGATCCACATGGCACAGCAGACCTCTCCTGCCTCCTCACTGCTCCCCTCAGCAGTGTGCTTCAGTCGATCTGCCTGTTCTGCTCCCCACTCTGTCTCTGGTGAATCCTCTCACCTCCCATGACTCTGGCCTGTACCCCAGCTCTTGTATGCATAAATAAATAAATCTTTAAAAAAAAGAGTCATCTCTGCAAAGAGTTTGTCCCTGGCTACCAAATCCACAGCAGCTCCTTTCTCGTCAACCCCCTTGCCTTCTCGAACTTTCCTTAGCCTCCACTCTCCTAGACATTGTGATTAGTCATTTACTCATCTGCTTATCTGTTGTCTCATTTGCACATTTCTCCATTTTGTCTCCTACTGTATCAGTGCCTGGGACTTGAAGGTATTCAATAAAATAGTGGATAAAATAAGGACTATGTAAATGAAAGGGGAATCAGAGCCTCGGGAGGTGAAGTCATTTGCTCCGTATTTCCCAGAAGGTGTTAAAACACAAGTCTGAGTCCAGCACACAGGGCATCAGTCTGGGACACCCCCAGGTTCCTTCCAAGTACTATGGACCCTCCAAACAGCCCCCTCCGGAACAGGTGGAGGACACAGCTTTTTCTTTGGGAAAACCAGGACCTTCCACTACATTCTTGTCTCTGCGGCTCCTGGAGGGGTTATGCTGGGCGTGGATGCCCCCCTCGAGGAAAGGTCATTTCAGTCAGCTTGTCCACGGTCACGCAGTGCTCAGCGTCAGATCAGGCCTTGGCGTTGAGTGCTGTCTTTTTCAGCGTCTGTGCTCTTACCCGCCATGCTGTGGTTTCAACTGTGGATTCAGAAACGAAGGGGTGATAGCTAATACAAGCAGAGAGGCTGAGGTACCAGTTCTGCCTCACGGGCTGGACATAGCTGGCATCCTCCAAACACCTGTCCACATATTATAGGTGAGGAGACTGAGGCTTCGTTTAAATCCTGACCCAAAGGTCAGTGAGCAGTGAGGCGGGCTCCCTCCCACGCCTCCAGGCACCGCCATTCTCTCCCCCGTGGCCAAGGCTGCCACTACTGAGCTCGGCAGAGAACTGAGTCAGCCTCTGCACACAGCTTGGGAGAAACCCAAGTGCCATTTGCACCTGATAATAAATATGTGTCAGAGAGGACTCGATCCAAGTGACCTTGGGCTATGGGGGCGCTGGACTGTGAAAAGCCTTTGACAAAATCCTTTTGCCTCGAGAGGCTGAGTCCAAATTACAGGCGATTATGGACGCTCGGCGTGACTTCCCAGCCGGCCTTTTATTTCTCATGGGTGGGAATGTCTCCTCTGTATTGGCGAGGACCCCAGTTCTGAAGCCTGTGTGTGGTCGGCTCCTCATCCTCCTGGGTCCATCCCCCTGAAGAGCTGGAGCTAGCCCCCCACCTTCCTCTGGGGTTTGTAGCAGTGACTGCTGTCACACTAGACTTAACAACAACACAGCAGCAAGCACGTGGCACTTGCTCTTTATGGAGCACCTACTGTATACCAGCTCTTCCATCAGCCCCCTGAGTGAAACCACATGGCATTTGCTCTTTATGAAGCACCTACTGTATACCATGTCCCCCATCAGCCCCCTGAGTGCTCCCAACAATGTAAGAGGAAGGTACGATTACATACCCTTTTTCCCAACAAGAACACCAAGGTATCCTGTGTCTATGTCAAGAGTGAGAAATCTTTTCCGGTCAAGAACCAGATGGTAAACATATTTTTTTAAAGAATTATTTATTTATGCATACAAGAACTGAGGTACAGGCCAGAGTCACAGTGACTCACCAGAGGACTCACCAGAGACAGAGTGGGGAGCAGAACAGGCAGATCCACTGAAACACACTGCTGAGGGGAGCCGCGGGCGAGGCAGGAGAGGTCTGCTGCGCCATGTGGGTCCCCTCCCTGGCCGGGGATTGAACTTGTGCTGCTGTGGCTGTGGATGGCTTCACAGTGCTGCGCTCAACCCGCTGTGCCACGGGAGAGGCCCCTGGATGGTGAATATTTTAAGCTCAGCAGTTACCTGGGCTCACATGCGGCCATCCATGCCTCGTGTAGTTTCAGTGTAAAGCGGGGCAGACACCACAAAGGGGAGTGGGGGCCACTGAGTTCCAATAAAACTTTATTTACAAAAAAGGGAGGTGGGCCAGGAGTGGGCTGCAGTTCACAACACTTGGTCTATGTCACCCACCCATGTCCAAGCCCCAGGGCCCTCAGCTGTCGGTCGAGTGAGCTTCTGGGGGTGTTTCTGGATGAGATGAACTTTGACTCTCTGGGCTTGAAGCAGGCTGCCCTCCCAGGGGCCAGCTGGCCAGCGCATCCACTGAAAGCCTGTACTGAAGAAAAGCCTGAGTGAGGAGCAGTTCTTCTCCCCCACCCCACCTCTGACATCTGCTCTCCCCCCTGAGCCCCTGAGTGGCTACTCTCTTGGCCTGCAGTCACCGGGCTGAGTCCCGGTCCTGCCTCTGTGCCAAGTCTGCCCCAGACACACCCTCTTTCTGGCCTCTCAGCTTGAGCTCCGCTTTCCCAGAAGCCTTCACTGACGCCCAACCCTTTGCTGGCTCCCAAACCACCAAATGTCTGTGTGCCCATGTCTTGTTCTCCTGGAGTGGGGGCTCCCCACATGCCTACCACACTCCTCTCTAGATGTGAGCTCCTTGGGAGAGCCAACACACTCTATTAATATGCCTTAAGAGATAAAGATGGGGCCTCCCTGGTGGCGCAGCTGATTGAGCGCAGCACTGTGAAGCATCCAAGACACAGCAGTGCGAGTTCGATCCCCGGCCAGAGAGGGGACCCACATGGTGCAGCAGACCTCTCCTGCCTCGCCCGCTGCTCCCCTCAGCAGTGTGTTTCAGTGGATCTGCCTGTTCTGCTCCCCACTCTGTCTCTGGTGAGTCCTCTCACCCCTCCATACTTCTGGTCTGTATCCCGGCTCTTGTATGCATAAATAAATAAATCTTTAAAAAATGCTTTAAAAAATAAAAAGAGATAAGGAGCGATGGTGTGTCAGGAAATGCTCTGTGACTCTGCCCCTTTGGACTTTGGATGGAGCTTGGCTTGAGGGCAGGGACACGTGACATCAGGAGTCCCTGCAGTGTCCTGCCTTGGTGAGACAGTGTTGCTGTCCCTTCTCCTCCCAGGTACCAGGCTGCTGGTCAAGAGACCCTCAGTGATGGGTGAGAGAGAGAGCGAGAGAGAGAGAGAGAGAGAGAGAGAGAGAGAGAGAGAGAGAGAGACCATAAGCAGAAGGACAAGATCTGCTAAGCTCTGAGTTCCCCAAAATGCTTAAGGACAGACCACTTTTGGAAAGGCTGTTAGGAGATTAACAGCCTTACACCTAACAGCCTTGTTAGGTGATTCAGGGCAGCACAGAGAGGGAAGGACACAGCCCTGAGTGGTGGGGGAAAGGCGGGGTTCCAGAGGGGCTCAAAGTGAAAACCCAGAAGGTGAAAAGAGTCTTATTCAGGCCAAGAGAGGCACTGAATTCTGGGTCCCCGAGGAGGGAGAGCTTGGCTGCAGGAACCTGGAACGATGGGGCGGACAAGGTAGGGCTGGAGCCGCAAGGCAGAGGGGACACCGAGGACCGTGGTGAAACCTGCCAGGCACACTTGTACCCGTGCAACCTGGCCTCCACCATGGTCTCTTTCTTTTCTTTTTTTTTTTTAAAAGACTTATTTATTTATGCACACAAGAGCTGGGGTACAGGTCAGAAGAGCAGGTGGTGAGAGGACTCACCAGAGAATGAGTGGGGAGCAGAAAAGGCAGATTAGCTGAAATCCACTACCAAGGGAAGCATCAGGGAGACAGGAGAGGTCTGCTGCACCATGTGGGTCCCCTCCCTGGCTGGGATCGAACTCGTGCTGCAGTGGCTGTGGTTTGCTTCATAGTGCAGTGCTTAGCCCCCTGCGCCATGGGGCCGGCCCCCACCATGGTCCCTTTCAACTGGCCTTTTTGCAGAAAAACCTTCAAGAAGGGAGATGAGATGTGCATTTCCCAGATGAGCAAACTCTGAGAGGGCAGACACCCCTTGCTCTGGGAGCCCCAGTTTCCAGTGGCAGAGCCACGAGCCAACCCAGCTATGTACCCAGCTGGTGGTGAGGGCCGGGGAGACGGAGCTGAGAGGACAAGGGGTGGAGGTGAAGGAGCAGACTGTGGGGTGGGAGGAGAGAGGGACTTGGGACTCTAGGGGAAGAGGCTTCCCCAGTGCCTACTGCCCCCCCCAGGGGGCCCTCATCAACCCTTGGGTAGGATGAGGTTAAGGGAGCGGCACTGAGTGAGCACCTTCCCGAAGGACCTGCTGGGAACTGAGCTGCCTGGGCCCAGCTGGCCTCCCAGCTAACGAGCTCCGAAGGGACCTAGAGCCGGGGCCCAAAGCCAGGCGCAGGGCAGTGGGCAGGAGGCAGCTGGGGCCCTGGGCACCTGCCCCTGGACCTGGCGAGATGCCTGCTGGAGTCACAAGTCTCCCAGGATCTGGGCAGATGAGCAGTCTTGCCAATCCCAGCTCTCGGGGGCGGGGGGGCCTTTGGCTGCCTGCTCAGGACCCAGACGGTGCTCTCTGCTCTGAGACCATCCCTCACCACCGCAGGGACCACATACCCGAGGGGGAGGACAAGAGTTTACAGTACAGCTGAGGGCCCCCGGCCCCAGAGATCAATACTCCCTGTCCTTGTAGAGATGGGACAACTACAGCCCAGAGACAGCAAGCCACTGGGTAAGGTCACACAGCAAGGGGGGCGGGGGAAGATTCAGGTCTGCAGGTTTGTCCACCTAGATGTTCTTCTACAGCCTGGAGAGCATCTCTACTGGGAGAGAGGGGCTCTACATGGCCGTTTGGATTATGTGATGTCATCTGCTCTTATAAGGACAAGGGATAAGACATTTGGAAACTTGGCTATCCCCAGTACTTACATAATGCTAAATCCGGGCCAGGCAGGTTCTAAGAGAGCAGTGTGTATTAATTAATTTAATTCTTCCCAAACTCTACTGCATCATCACCGTCATCATCACCATCATCGTCATCGTCATCGTCATCATTCTTGAGATTAAGTGACTTTTCTGGGGTCACACAACTAGTTAGTGGAAAGCTGGGAAGTCCACGCTCTTCTGTGTGGCCTCCCTGTTGGGGGAAGCCAGAGGCTGCAAGAGCTGTGAGCAATGCTCAAAGGGAGAAAGAAGTGTTATGGCTGAGATCCTTGCAGATCTGCAAACAAGTCTGCTCACTTGATGAGGAAACTCTGAGAGGGGCAGACACCCCTTGCTCTGGGAGCCCCAGTTTCCAGTGGCAGAGCCACGAGCCAGCCCAGCTGTGTGCCCAGCTGGTGGTGAGGGCCGGAGAGACGGAGCTGAGAGGACGAGGGGTGGAGGTGAAGGAGCAGGCTGTAGGGTGGGAGGAGAGAGGGACTTGGGACTCTAGGGGAAGAGGCTTCCTAGAAGAGCTTCACAGGCTCTTAGGATGGAGGCATACATTCCTTCCGTCTGGAAGAAGAGAATTAGCAAACAAAAGGTTGTTAGATGCTAGCAATGGCTAGTTACATGCAGGCGGGCTTGGCACACAACTGTGTCACCTTGAACTTCTGGGCTGTGCTTTTTGTAGCAAATGACACATGCTTGTTACTTGTTCTCCTGCTCAGTAAAAGCTACGGAGAAGTTGGGAGGTTCGCTGCTTGCCTAGGAGAGCAGAGCCCTCCGTCTCCATACTGACGTCTTGTCCGCTGACCTCATGTCTGCGTCACCCAACACACAGCACACATCAGCACTTTCACCTCCGGAGATGACAGCCACACTGCCCCATGGAGAAAGGTAGGTTTTCCTGCTGTAGGCTGGCCCAGACCCCAAGCTGATCACCTGCAGGGCAGGTATGGCCCTGGGGGAGCTCACAGCCTGGGGTGGTGACAATCGATCAATAATTATATCCACTTTGATATAATTATCTCACTGCCTGAGCAATCTCGGGGTGCCTACACCCCACCCCCTGCATCCTCTACCTGTAATGGCGGAAGCTGGGGCCCGAAGAAGAGACACTGCTGGTCCCCGTGCTTGGCCAGTTCGGTGACGTGAACCCCAGCTGTCAGCGCTCCCCACCGAGACCTCGTCCTGACCCCTGGTCTTTCAGTGGGCAGTGATCTCGGGGGCCCTCGGGCCCCCCTGCCCTGAGCTACCTTTCACCAGCTGTGTGATCTTGCAGGAGTTACTTCACCTCTCTGGGCTTTACTTTCCTTACCTTGACTTCCAGGGTGAAAGGGGTGATCACGCAATTATACATGCTGCGCTTAGAACAGTGTTGGTGCATCAGGACACAAGGTGCAGATGAGAGTTACTGCTGCTGTTCAGGCGCAGGCAGTGGCCCCCAACTGGCGCAGTCTCTGCCACCTGTTGCCAACCAGTGTTTATTGGGCACGCACGTGAGCCAGACCCCATGCCGGGCACAGAGGGCTCCAGTGAACAAGGCTGCATCCCCCCGCCTCCCCCACCCCCCACCCCCCCAACACCCTCCCTCTCCACACCCCCCCCCCCAGTTTCTTGGAGAAATGGATGAGTAGAGAGACTCTTCCACGCAGAATGATTGGACCACCAAGGCAAGCCCCTGAGCAAGCCGGGGGGCAGGCTTCCCATAGGGGTACCTCGACGGTGGGTTGGGCTCCATCAGAAGGTGAGTGGGCAGGGGCTGCAGGTGTAGGGAAGGTGGAGTGAATGTGCTGGGAGTGTGAGTCTGAAGGTGGAGTGAGGGAGGGCTCATGAAGTCAACAGGGGCCAAATCTAGGGTTTTGACCTTTTTTTAAAAAAGATTTATTTATGCATACAAGAACTGGGGTACAGGCCAGAGGCACAGGGTGAGAGGATTCACCAGAGACAGAGCAGGGAATAGAACAGGCAGATCGACTGAAATCCATTGCTGAGGGGAGAAGGAAGCAAGGCAGGAGAGGTCTGCTGCGCCATGTGGGTCAGCTCTCTGGCCCGGGATCGAACCCTTGCTGCAGTGGCTGCAGTTCGCTTCACAGTGTCTTGCTTAACCCATTGTGCCACCAGGGAGGCCCGGGGTTGGACTTTAACCTGAGGGCGGTAGGGAGCCGTGAAAGGCTACAGACAGAAGAACAAAATGGTCAGATGAGGGTTTGAGAAAGACCGTGCAACATGGAAATGGTTTGGAGACTGTCTCCTGGGGTGAGAGGGTCTCCGTATTCCTGGGCGCGCTGGGTTTTTGTTATCTTTGAGGCGGCCCTCTAGCGCCTTGCAGGGAGAAGTCAGAGTTCCCTGGAGCAAAAGGTCACCAGTGATTTGGGGGGTCCTCAGGAGGCCACAGCCAGCAAGGAGGCGCTGGGGGAATCGCCGACCTGCCAAGACATTCCACGAATTGCCTTCCCTGCGGCGTCACTGGCCAGGAATGCTGGGCCACCGGAGGCTGCGCTTATCGCTCTCCCTGCGTCTGGAGCGGCTCAGCTCCTCACGCTGTCCATCCAGATGCCCTAAATCAGCGGCTCCGTGCTCCTCGCCGCAGTCTGCACCCCGAGGCTGGCCCCCCGCCAACATCGCAGTTCAGAAGCTTGTACCCTGGCGCGTCTGGACACACGGACAGGCAGCCCCGACCTCCCAGGGCAGCCGGGGTGGCTGGGCACCTGGCCCCACTCACGTCAGCAAGAGTTTTGCAATATCACGGCACAAACAGGGGCTTGAAGTTCGACTCCGCCCAGCTGGGTGGTTTTCCTCAGCTTCTGCGTCTCTAAAATGGGAATATCAATACGACCCATTTCCTCCAGGAGTGTGAGGACTAAATGAGGCAGGAATGTGACCGCACCCAATAGGGTCTCTGCATGTGCGTCCTCTCCCCACCTCTCCCCCATTAAACGCGTGCTCTAAAGCTCTAAAGCTCCTTTTATGGGATCAGTGTAATTGCCCCTAGATAGCTTTGGACAGAATCCACTTCTCTGTTAATATCTCCAGATTATCCACAAACAGCTCCCGGACCTCCTCTTAAAGCATCTGTGTTTGTTTCCCAGTTGTGGGGGCACCTGCTTATTTGGCACCCCTCTTCTGGGAGATCACATGGCTCAGGAGGTCTGAGTGTCCAGTATCTGGGCAATTCCTTCCCTTCAGGCTGATTTGACAGCACAAAGTGGGGTGCAACCATCCTCTCATCACTCGCTGAGACGTCTGCAGCAGGTGGAAAGTAACACAGGAAAGAGACAAGCAGCCGCGGGTAGGGAAGGACGGGGCTGGAAGGGGAGGTAGAATTTCGGTAAAATGGGCGTCCCTGGTGGTTAAGTGCACACTATGGAGCATTTGCAGCCCCTGCAGCACGAGTTCAATCCCCGGTCAGGGAGGGGACCCACATGGCACAGCAGACCTCTCCTGCCTCGCCCACTGCTCCCCTCAGCAGTGCGTTTCAGTGGATCTGCCTTTTCTGCTCCCCACTCTGTCTCTGGTGAATCCTCTCACTGCACCGCTGGCCTGTACCCCAGTTCATATAGGCATAAATAAATAAATCTTAAAAAAAAGAAAATTTCGGTAGAACTTCAATTTTCTTTTTAAAATGTCTATGCTTGTATCTGTTTTATCACGCACATAATCTGTGAATGCGGCAGCCCATGATCACAGTTTATAGCGGATTTATACATATGTGTATGTGCGAATGTGCATTCTATATGGTTGGTGTAGGGCTCAAACGGACATCCCCCCAGAGAAACAACCCAGCAGGCAGGAGAGCCGGAAGACGAGGGCTTTATCCCTACAGCACAATTATTTCACTACGATGGTCTTAGAAATCAGTTTTCTTGGGGTCTCCCTGGTGGCACAAGGGGTTGAGCTCTGCACTGTGGGGCTTCCGCAGCCACTGCAGCACGAGTTCGATCCCTGTCTCCAGCCAGGGAGGGGCCCCACATGGCGCAGCAGACCTCTCCTGCCTTATCCGCTGCTCCCCTCAGCAGTGGATTTCAGTCCATCTGCCTGTTCTGTTCCCCACTCTGTCTCTGGTGAGTCCTCTTACCACCTCTCCGGGTGCCTCTGCACCCCAGCTCTTATATGCGTAAATAAATAAAATCTTAAAAAAAAAAACCCAGTTTTCTCCCCCCAAATTCTGGATCATCACAGAATCCACTCTGAAGGCACTGAGGCTGATCTCTCCATTACACAGGTGGGGAAATCAAGCTCACCCAATGACACAGAGCCTGGAGTACCAGACTGGAACCCTGTTTTGGGGTCCCCAGGGGGTCTTATCTACATGCCCCAACCACACAACGCTCCTTGAAAGAGCTGGCCCAGAGCAACGCAGCATAAACGCAAGAAGACAGAGACTAGGCCTGAGATTTTTCTTCTCGTCCCTCACTCACTCGCCCGAGAGGCCACTTAAGCATCGCATAACTGCCCTGTGATGTATGGAACCCTCTCTCTGCGCATAAATGCAGCAGGTCAACCGCCAGGCAGAAATGCCACATATATTTCCTCCCATTAGATGAAATATGCCCCTAATTTGGCTGGGGTTTTGTTTTATTAGACCTATGGCAGCGAGGGGACCCTGCTGCAGAATAACCTTCTCCTGATTGCTTAGTTCCCTCCCGAGAATGCAGAGGGCCCCATCAAGGCGGGGAAAGAAATGCCCTGGCTGGTTATTTTTCAGCTGCATGCATTCCCAGAACAAAGATCTTCCCCCAGCCAAGGAGATGTCTCCGGCGGCAATTCAAAGGGGCCCCTCCTGAAAGAATGTTCTGGGCCGGGGGCCGGAGACAGAGTTCCAACACCAGAGCTCTTGGTTACAGAGGGGAGACCCAGGCACTTGGCCTCGCCATCCTGTGCCTCGGTTTCTCCACCCATAAAATGTGGTTAATAATGGGCTTCTTTCCTGGAGTTGCTTCGAGGGTGATATAAAGAATGCTCAGGGCTTGGCTGTGACCACCCAGAGAGGCTACCCCCAACACCTCGGCAGTTAGTGTGGTTGCTCACGAAGAGCGGCGAGGGTCTCAATCCCGTGGGAGACCACATCAGTGAATTCTGCCGCATTCAAAGCGTGCTGCCCCCCAACAATCCCTTAGGAGACACTTTGCACTGAGGAATTAACCCCACACAGGACTGATGCGTTGCCTGGAGGGAGAGGAACCGTCACGGGGAGAGGGACTCCCCGGATCCTGGCATCAGCTGAGACCATCAGCAGGCTAAGAGGTTGAGGGGTGCATGCTGTGTCTCATGGTGCCGCTGCCGGGGAGCTCGGCTGGGCTTTCCATCGTTCTGGAGTTTGGAGGACACTGGTCCCCTTTCCTTTCTTAACTCTCTGGACTTCGGCCTTTGCTGTACATTACAGACACCTTGAGAGCTATAGAAAAACACTTGCCCCCAACATCCTCCTGCCCCCCAGACCAGTTAAAATCAAGTCAAACTCTACTGGTGGAAAAAAAAGGCACCCCTATTGCTAAAACTCTCTGTGTGACTCTCTGCAGGGTTAAGAGTCACAGCTTGGCCTGAAATTTATATCTTCCTGCAAAGCGTTGAAGGGCAGATGTTGGAGTCTCTCTGCCCGAGTTCGAGTCTTGCCTTTGTGTAGCTCCCTGTTTTCCACCCTCCTCCCCTCCGCAGCTCGGCTCCTGCACCCCCAAGGGGACATACATAATACAGAATCTGTTTCCAGCACAGTCGGGAGATTCCCCATGGCCGTGCAGACGGTGCAGGCTGTCCCTACCACGGCTTTAAAGTAGCCGTTGGGCCAACAGACCATCAAGGAGAGATTTTTCAGCTTCAGGGGCTGCCACATCTTGATCTCAGCAGCTCCCCTCTATCATTACAACCCCAAAGTCACAGACAATATGCAAATGAAAGGTTGTGGCCGTGTGCCAATAGAAACTTATTGACAAAGGAAGGTGGCGCAACGGACTTGGCTCCTGGCTTGACAACAATCGTTGAGGAGATGTTCTGGGTTTGCACACGAGAGCGCAGGCTGGTTTTAGCTCATACGTGTCCAGTGGATGGCCCTGCACACGCTGTTTTCAGGGGTCTTGGAGTCTTTATTATACACACTCAGAGGACCTTTTCATGAGAACCTTATAAAAATAACATTTTGTAACATCTGGTGCAAGGCAGGCTCTTTATCAATACCATTTTCCAATATTTTTTTAAGATTTATTTATTTATGCATACAAGAGCTGGGGTACAGGCCAGAGTCGTGGGAGGTGAGAAGAATCACCAGAGACAGAGTGGGGAGCAGAGCAGGCCGATCGACTGAAACACACTGTTGAGGGGAGCAGCGGGCCAGGCAGGAGAGGTCTGCTGAGCCATGTGGGTTCCCTCCCTGGCCGGAGACAGGGAGCGAACTCTTGCTGCAGTGGCTGCGGTTTGCTTCACAGTTCAGTGCTCAACCCATTGCGCCACCAGGGAGGCCCCTCCAATACTTTTAATTCTTTTCTTTTCCAATGATGAGACTTTAGAAAAAGGCGATTGATGCAGTTGTTTATTTAGCACCTACTATGTGCCATCACTTTACACCTGTCATCTTATTTAATTCTCACCGCAACCCTACAAGCGCACTCTTGTCATGCCCGTGAGGCACACACAGAGATTGATGTTTGTGCAGGCAAGGTACAGAGACTTCCAGGACACACAGAGGCCCATAAACACGCTCCCCCATGGCTCCTTCCTGGCCTCAGCAAAGGGCCAGCACTCTGCCCTTTGGGGACCATCAGGGAGACTAGGTGCATCGCACATCTCTAACCACCTTTTCTTGCCTGCGATCGGCAGATGCAGAGAACGATTTGGCAAGCAGGGAACCAAGCTTCCCCCTTCCTTTTGAGCGTTTCTGAGACTAGCCCTGCACTCTCAGAGCTCCCTTTTCAGGGAGCTGGGCTTCCATGTGGTTAGCCAGTGAGCATCTCCCCCAGAGATTAGGGGAAGTGGGGGGGGCACCCCCTATTTTGGAGTTCCCTCTTCAGCAGTCCAAATCACCTCTCTATTGTCAAGAGCCTTGTGGAATCCAAACGGTTGGGGAGACGCGATTCATCACACCAAGGCTTGTTGTATGCTGTTAGGGAGAAAAAACCCTCCAGATAGATATTTTTACTTTATGCAATTCCATTTTTGTCTCGACTTATCTGATCCTCTAATTCTGCAAGGGACTTTATTTCCTTGTGATGTTAAAGCCCTGGAGCTCAAAATCCTTTTTCTTTTAAGCTTCCAGAAACTGAAGACCCTACTCAGGGCTGAGCCAGATACCCATCAGCCCTGGTGGAGGCGAGTTATCACACAAGTCATCTCACTTGCTTACAAATCCGCGAGGAGGTTTTTCCAACCTTTTCTCTTTTAAGGAGTTGGGTGACAGATAGCAACTGAGGAGAGACGATATGTTCTGGGGGACTGAGCTTTACGAACCAAGTCCCAGCTTGGGCGTTTACTGCTGATGCTGTTAGATCTGCAGTCTCAGAGACTTCTGGTCCCTCCAGGCCTGGGTTTCCCCTAAGAATCTCTGATCTGTGTCGCCCTCTCTCACTGACATACAGTCAGTGTTAGAACACATGTTAGAACACATGTTAGTCCCATGTTAGAACACACTTGCCTTGAAGGTGGAGATGCTGTCTCTAATTTCATGCTGTCTGGTGTCCACTTGTGCCCATCTCTGCCATGGCATGGTGGCCCAGTACCTGGATGTGCCTTAGTGCCCACGTTCAATCCTTCCTTCCCCCAGGTGATGGGTTCCACTGCTCCATGTGTTTCCCATGCATCTTACACCTGTTCTCACTGTGGAGTTCAGGGCCACTGTCTTCCTGTCCTGGACACGATAGCAGCCCCTCGAGGAGTTCCCGTGCTCTGCCCACCAGCCTCCATCAATGTTCTATCCTGCGGAGATTTTCAAATTTGCTGTCTGCATTTCCCTGCTTAAAACCCTCGGACAGCTTCTCAGCGCCCTTGATGCAGGGGCCAGCAAGCTGTGCCTGTGGCTCAGATCCAGCCAGCCGCCTGTTTTTGTAAATAAACTTTTATTGGAACGCGGCCACTCTCGTTTGTTTATGGTTTTTATGTGACTGCTTTCAGCTACAACAGCAAGCTTGAATAACTGAGATAGAGACTGTGATCCGTGAGTCTGAAATATTTATTAGCTGGTCCTTTATGGAAGAGGTTTGCAGAAACCTGGCTGAGAATAACATCCAGATTCTTCACCGTAGCCTATTAGTAAGGTGCGCCTACGTGCTAAGTTACTATTGTTAAATCTCCACTTTCACAAATGTTCCGCTTCTCCACCCTCCCTTGGCAGCGTGACTCACGGCTCCCCCTCTGAGGAAGTGGGCCCGTCTCTCCATCCTCCGATGCTCACCTGACTGTGTGGCTTACTTGCCTCAATAGGAATCAGCAGAAGTCATGCCAAGTCAGTTCCAAGCCTGGGCCGCAGGGTGCCTTGCAGTTGTTCCCACTCTTTTCCTGGAGAACACTTCTGTGCCATGAGAACAAGCCAGTTTGGCTGCTATAGGAGAACACCCATGGCCCAGTCCCCCCCATCACCCAGCCAACCCTTAGAAGTAGGGTACCCCACTGACTTGCGGCGGATCTGACACTTTATGGGGCTCAGATCAGCAGAAACGCGAGCAAGTAGTAGGTGCTTTATAAACACCCTTTAAAAAAATATGAATACGTGCAGTAAAATTTCAGTCTTTAAACAGTGACTGCGTAATTGGTGGTCTCTTGGGGGTTAGAATCAGAAACAGGTCCCTGAAGCCAGGAGGAAGTGACTTAAGCCTGGCCTCTTGACACTGTCTAGTTCTGAGATCATGGACTTGGTTGCTCAAATTCTGAATTCCGTTGTTTTCCTTTGTAAGACTGAGTTGAAGATTAGGGACAATGCATGTAAAATGTCCAGCAATGCAACTATCACATAATAGGTACTGGAAAAAATAGCTGTAATTATTTTTTCTTCAATGCTAAGCCACCCTCATTACTCGTCCTTCAGAAAGAAGCCATTCTTTGACTTTTGACACTGAGGTGTGGACTCTTTCTTGTCTACCAACCAAGCCCACAGACCACAATCCAGAGAGTCAGAGGGTCAACATCATGCCTGAAGAAGGCTTGGGTGTCTTGAGAGATGCAGAAGCAATTTCTAAGCATGCATACCTTGGTTCCACATGTTGATGGGCTTAAACAGAGCCAATGTATGGGAGCAAATTTTCAAGGTCATTCGCATCTCAACCCCAAAAGCAGAAACAGTTTTCTAGGTCCCCAAAATGAAAGATGTCATTTAGAGAACTGCACAATCTCCCTTCCTGTGTTTCCCCACTATTGCTGGTTGTTCTTTGAAATATTTCTCTTTTCTTTCCATAATTGCTACAACCATGAATTTGTTTACATGGCCACCCAGAATGAGGACTACATTTCCCACCTTGCCTTGCAGCTAGCTGTGGCCATGTGGTCACATCATAGCCAATGGATATAAGTTAAGATGTTTTATTGCAGTTTCTAGAAACCTTTCTTAAAAGAACAACTGCATGTTTAGCTTTCCTTGAACATATCACCTCCTATCTCCAAGCCTCAATTTCTTTATATGTAGAGTAGGAACACTACTTGTTTTAAGGAGTTTTTATGAAGGTTAAGTGAGATAATAAATACTGGATGCATTAAATGAATAAAATAAAACACAAGATGCACACTAGTGATATTATAATGCATGTTTCATAGTAGATATTAAATAATTACTTTTCTTATCATTTGTGTGAATTAGGAAAAAAAATGCTAAAGTCCTCTGAGTCTCAGTTTTCTTTTCTACATACAAACAATTATCTTCTCACACCACATTTAAATATAAATGATCAAAGAGCTGAATGTCAAAATAACAATACTATACAGGTATTACAAGCAAGCATGGATGAATTCTTGTATGACTGTATGTGGACGAAGTCTTTCCAACTATGATTCAAAACACAATGGAACAAAGAAAGACCAATAAATATGATGGCAGAAAAGGACTGTAGTGCAACAAATATCAAAGGCAAAGTCAAAAGACAAATTGAAAGGAAATATTTGCAATCAGTGTCACAGATAACAGTTGAAGGCTTTAATATATAAAAAGCTCTAAAAGACAAGGATAAAGACTAAAATCTCAATATTTTTAATGAACAAAAGACATGAATAGCTCATACATGGAAAGAAGGCACCAATGGCCTTTACAAACATAAAAAGATATTCAACTTCACAGATAAGAGAATACAAATTGAAACTACATACAGATAGTATTCCTTACCTCTTAGATTGACAAATACTGGATAACATGATTGGTTGGGGGACTGTGTGAATGTGGAAAAACAGATTCATATACTCTGGTGGGAAGACAAAATGGGTCTTTTGACAATATCTAAAAATGTCACATATGGTTGATCTTTTAACCCTTCATTATTTGGAATGTACTCTGAATATAAAAGTCCAGAAGTCCAGAACAAGTGTATAGTCATTCACTGTGGCATTATTTGTAGTAACGAAAACTTAGGAATTCCCCAAATGCCAACTCAGAGGAGACTGGTTGAATTGACCATGAAACCATAATAGATTACAGTGTAGCTATAAAAAAATAAAGATAATTTCTAAGAACAGAACAAAGTTATTTCTAGGATATATTGGTAAGCAAAAACGTAAAATGCAAATAGAATCTATCATATTCTCTTTTATCCAAGAAAAGTGGAATGATAAGAAAAATATCTGAATATGAATTTGTAAATGGACAAACTGGTAAGATTCACTTCTGGCAAGAGGTAATAAAGTTGGTTATAGGAGGAAGTGAGTTGGAATGGTGTGACAGAATGGGGATAGGAATGAGCCTTCCGTTGGCACTTCTTTTTATATAACTTATATTCTTGACCCATATAAATATTTTATAGATTCAAAGGAAAAAAATTCAATCAACAAGCATGAAAGAGACAGCAAACCCTAAAACTGGGACACAAATAGAAACAAATAAACCTAACTATCTATCAAACTGATAACTTCTATAGGTAGACTTCTAAAATAGCTTCCAAGGACCCCCACATCTGGGTA
Source organism: Galemys pyrenaicus (assembly GCA_019455555.1). Classification (NCBI taxonomy): domain Eukaryota; kingdom Metazoa; phylum Chordata; class Mammalia; order Eulipotyphla; family Talpidae; genus Galemys; species Galemys pyrenaicus. The sequence goes on along the minus strand of JAGFMF010011719.1, from coordinate 7,396,869 downwards.
CTCACACCTCTTCCCTGGAATGTGGGTCATACCCAGTACTTCACTTCTATTGAGTGAGAGATGGAAGAAGTAATGGACGTCACTTCTGAGTTCAGTTAGGAGAGACTGTGGTCTGTCTTTGTAACACTCTCCACTCTGGCTTCCCTCATGTGCTTTCCTGGGTGGAGAAGGTGACCTGGGAAGGAGCCAAGTGCCATCGGGCCAATAGCCAGGGACCAAGTGGGACTTTTAGCCTGTGCCATCCAGGCACTGAATCCTGCCGATGCCCATGGGAGTGGGGATGGGAGTGCTCCCACTCAAGTCTCCAGGGGAAGACAGGCCCAGCTGATACCTTGGCTGAAATCTAAGAGACCCTAAAGCAGGAAACCCAGGTAAGCCACACCTGCCTTAACAAAAACCATCAGATACTATAAATGCTTTTTGGTGTCATTAAGTTTAGGAGTTGTTTGTCAAGCAAAACAGATAATACCACACAACTGGGCCTCCCCAGTGGTGCAGGGGTTAAAGTCTCAGTGCTATCAAGCTATCTTCAGCCGCTGGGACAAGAGTTTGTTCCCAGCCCAGGGAGCTGACCTTCAAGATGCAGCAGACCTCTCCTGCCTCGCCCGCTGCTCCCTTCAGCAGTGGATTTCAGTGGATCTGCCTGTTCTGCTCCCCACTCTGTCTCTTGTGAATCCGCTCACCCCCCTGCACCTCTGGCCTGTACTCCAGGTCTTGCATGCATAAATAAATAAATGTTTAAAAAAATAAAATAAATCTTTTTAAAAATACAAGAACATAGCTACCTAGAAAGGGATATTAGTATAAACAACCTTTGACTACAGTTCTTTAATGATGCCCTCTCAATTGAATGTACTTTAAAGTCAGTGCAAAGAAATTCTGGAATTTTAATACACAGCTGGTCACTGAAATGCAGATTGGTGTAATTCTGAAACTATTTCCTCTGATTTATAAGACAGAACAGTGGGCATATATTTTGATATTCACGGAATGGTGTTTTTACAGTGGAATCAGACAGATGCAAATAATGAATGATGTTGAATTCGAACTGGTGGTATCAGTAGGAACTCATGTATCTTCTTTTTGGGAAAATCCCAGAAATGGTGACACCCTGACTGTAGTGAGCACACTTTGGACTCACATTTTGGTTTCTAAATACCACTCTCTATTGCGGTCTGCCTGATGGCACAAGGGTTTAAGGTGCAGCACTGTGAAGCAATTGCAGCTACTGCAGCACAAGTTTGCTCTCTGGACAGGGAACTGACCCACATGGTGCAACAGACCTGCCTCGCCTGCTGCTCCCCTCAGCAGTGTATTTCAGTCGATCGGCCTGCTCTGCTCCCCACTCTGTCTCTGGTGACTCCTCTCACCCCCTTGCACCTCTGGCCCATACCCCAGTTCTTGTATGCATAAATAAATAAATCCTTAAAAAAATACCACTGTCTACTGAAAGCAGTCAGAGACATCTCAGAGCAAAGACGGTTTCCATCCATGACAGAAGCAGGGAAAATACAAGATGATCCTGGAACATTTTATTACATCAGAAAGTAAGGAAGTTTGCAAGGAATGAGAGAAACATGGCAAAAGTACACAGAGGTCATCTTGAAGGGTCCCCACTGGCCCAAATCTAGAATATTTTGAGCTTAAAAAAAAGCTAAGAGAAAACAGATGAAATGAATAGTGAGAAACTCCTCTTTACTGAGGAACATTAACTCGTAAGTATAAAAAAATGAATTCATATTGCAAACACCACTGCAAGATTTGATTCTGGCAAGGATCATTCATGGCTCACAAATGACATGGTGAAGGTTTACCAGGGAATGAATGTGTTTACACGCTCTCCATGTGTCATAGCTGATGTGTTACTCACACGAGGGAAGTGTACTTTGACAATAAAAAGACATGGCAGACCCAGCCAAACCCACCGACCAACTCAGCACCCCCATAATGAGAGCCAGGGACATCATGTGAGGGGGTAAAATGGGAAGCACATGTAAGAGTGACGTGACTGCCCAAAGGTTTGCCTTGAGTCTGATGTGGAGGACGCCACTGGACACGACCAGATCGTGGGTGTTTCTACCACACTGTCCTTCATGCTGTTCAAAGATGTCAGTGTCACCAGGAAGGAAGAACATCCTCAAAAGGACTGTTGGGTAAAGGAGACACAGGAAGCATGAAGACCAAATGCAATGCGATTCTGTATTTATGTATTTAATGATTATGGTGCAAAAGTTTACATTTAGAATTAGCCAGCTGGACTCAGTTTAGAAGGTCCCGATTTTGTTGGCTGACCCCAAAGCATCCCAGTCAGAAAGTATTGAACATAAGCTTCCACTCTCCATCAGGCCAGATCAGGATGTTGACCTTGGCCATGTCAAGGTCATAGAGCTTCTTCATGGCTGGTCAGATCTGGGGCTTGTTGACCTTGATGTCCACAGCTATGTCCACAGTATGCTGCTGTCTTCTGTCTTCTTCATGGCTGACTCAGGGGGAGCTTGATGAAGGCATCCTAGCTTGTTTCTCCTACTTGGAATTCTAAGGGTATTTGAGTTGACTTTGGAGTTGCAGTACCTTGGGCCTCCAGAAGGGGGTGATGTGAGCCCCTTCTTTTCCTTGGAAAAGAAGGCATTCAGGAATGCTTGCTTGACCATCAAAGTAGCTGCTTTGCTTTAGCCTTGGGACAGTCAGGGGCTTCCTTCTTTATTTTTGGCATCATCTTCATGAAAAGTGATCCTTGATTTAAAAAAAAAATCTAGTAGCTTGCAGGACATGTTTGGGGCAATTTGGTACACTTTAAGTAATGTTATTTCTGTGCTGATGTTGAATTTCTTGGGTGTGATCATGGTGTTGTGATTACAGAATGTTCTTATTCTTGGGCAATACATACTAAATCACTAGTGAGTAGTCTCCTGATATCTGCAATTTTTTTTTAAATGTGGGGGTTCAAGGTTGGTGGGGCACTTGCTCCCCTGTACTGCTGGGTGGCTGTGGGCTTTCTCTGGACTCCACTTTCTTCACCTGCAAATGAGGACCGTACTGAGGACCTACTGTTTTGGGGGAGATGGCTGTGAATGAGCTAAGATATATGTGACATGGGGATAGAGCTTGGGGTAGGCATTTTTTTCAGTAAGGGGAAATGTCTTTTGTGTACACAGTAGCTCCCTGGGGAAGATCAGATCCTTGCTTTTCTCCCTCAAAAGTCAAAAGTCCACTGTCCTGTGTGCACCCATGTTTGAACTCACTCCCTATTGCCCTCTGGTGGGTCCCCCCTACAAGGACCCCACTTCTGAGACCACCAGTCTGGCATGAGCTGGTGGAGGCAAGTGTCTTCCATCACAACAGGCACCAGCTACCCCAAGCTCAGGGCCACTCACTATCACCACCCCCCTATGGCTGATCATTTGAGGGGTTTGGAGGAGGGACTCCTAAAGCACATTGCTAAACTTTCTTTGGACAGTCTCTCGTTCTCCCTAGCCACCCCGCCCCGACTTCCTGGCAAGCAGTCTGGCTGTTATTTCATCTGGAATTACTGGAATTCACTGTCTCTTGTCAGCATCGTCTCCCTCCCCCGCTGTCCAGGGAGACAGGAGCGATGGATGGTGTGGTCCACCCGGCCACGCCACCCTCAGCAGCACACCCGCACTGCACTCACACCCCACGCCGCGTGCATGCTGGCTGTCTTCTGTCCCTCTGCCTCCATCCTCTGCCTCTTGCTTTATTTTCTCTCCTTCTCCTGGGCACGCCTGTCTGAAGATTTCCTGGTCTTGCTCCTCCTCTGTCTCCCTCAGTGCTTTTCTTTGTCATTGAGTCGCTGGTGTCTCAGTCGCTCATCCTGTTTCTCTCCTGCGTTTAGTTTCTCTGTCTCCATTGTTCTCTTTCCCCATACACTGGTCCTCAGAAAGCACTTTACCCCAGCTTCCTCATGGGCTAACTGCATCATCTGCCCTGTGGGATTTCAGGACTGTTGCTTTGGGGCTTGTTGCCTGGGTCTAATTCCCAGCACTGCATCCCAGATGGGTGTGTGACCTTCCTCTGCTTCCTTGCTGCCGGCATCCTTGTTCCTACACTGGGAGTCAGGGGCTGCCTCAGGTGAGGTTCTTGAATGATTCTCAAGGTGGCACAGGCAAGCGCTCCACAGAGCTTCTGGTGGGTCAGACGCCGCACTGCTCACAGTGGTCCACAAAGCTTGCTTTTGCCTCTCATCTCCCCTGCTTCCATCCCCGCCTCCATCACAGGCTCATCTTGTCCCTACACACAGCGAGCTCCCTCTGGATCCCAGGACTTGGTCCTCGCTCATCTCCAGAGAGCTCTCCCTCGATGTCCCTCACAACATTGACCCACCACATGTCCTGGCACAACCTCTTCTGTTCAGTTGAGCCTTCAGATGACACTGCAGCCCTGGCTGCCATCTTGCCTGCAACATCTTGAGAGACCTAGAGCATGAGTCACAGAGGAGCACAGAAACTGTGCTCTGGGTCATTCATCAAGGAGCAGCAGATAATGAAGACACTCCCAAGTCCTTGACCCTGACGCCATATTTTTTGTTGACTGAGTTTTGCCTCTCTCCCCCGTTAGGTACATCTGTGAGAATCACTGTGTTTCCAAGGGCTGGGGCTCACTCAGTAACTGCACCAAGAGTGGATGGAGGTCAGGGATTTCAGGTTCAGCCAAGACACCTCCCTCCTGTGTTCCCTGTCTCCCTAGAGAGGGCAGGAAGCCTGGCCCACTCCCTCTTCTGTCTTTCTGTCGGGCTTCTCGCACTTGCTGTGGTTTAGCGCTTGGCTTTATTCCCAAATGCCTGACAGAGGGGGGTGCTTGCTCAGCTCAGGAGGCACCCGTGGGAGGAAGGGCTCTACATGCTTTCTCCTCTAACAAGCTGCATACAAAAAAAATAGCTCCCTTCAAAGCAGGGACAAATATAGCCTGGCGGCAGGATTCTGGTGGAGCTGGAAGGTGAGTGTGGGGCTGAGGATGGGGCTCTGCTCTCACCGGGCTACCCAGAAGATCCTGCTGTTTCAGTCTCCTGTGAGATACCACTCACTTATTCATTTATCCAGCCTCCCACCCAGTCAGCTATGAAAGTATTTTGTGTTGATTATTTATTTCTCTATCTCAACCTACATTCATTCATCCATCTATCTACACCTTTAGACTTATTAATCAATCCGATCATCCATCCATGCCTTCATCCATGGTCCATATTTTTAATTTTATCCAAACATCCTAATGCCCTTGTGTCCTTTCGCTACTTAATGAACCAATCTTCTAACTGTGTGTGTATTTATGATACATTTTAATTTACTCAATCACTAACTCATCAAACCTGCAATTTGGTTCACACTCATTATTGACTGTGACCCTACCTTGCACCAGTTGAGCTATGGGGTGACAGGGTGAGTGAGACAGACCTGGTCTCTTCCCATGTGCTGATCTTCTGAAAAATTCCCTCAGGTTCAGGTGAGTTGGGGATCCTAGGTGAGAACATCTCTGCTTGCTGGAGACTCACGACATGATGGGGATGCGGCAGGATGGACATGGTGTGTGATGATGGGAATTGCTGCTGATTCCACCACCTGAATCTTTAACCCTACTGAGCCTCCGTGTCTTCTACTGGGGAGTGGAGACAAAGTAAGTGCACCCCTCGCGGGGGTCCCTCATGTCAACATGGTAATGCGGCAAAGTCCAAAGTGCACTGCAATTGTGTGTGTGTGTGTGTGCACGAACAGGGTATCTTTGGGGCTTCTATCACCCACACATCACTCCACCGACCACCCAGCTTGCCCTGCAGCCTGGGTTTGTCCCTGGGACATCGCTGGGACCCCAGAGAGCAGCCAACATCCTGCCTCTGGAATATCAAGGGTGCTTTTTATGAATCCAGGGTGCCCACAGGGAGGTGGGAGTCCTTCCTCCCGGAAGGAGAGCATTCTTATCTCAGTTTTATCAACGGAGTTATTTAGAAACTTTCAAACATCCTCCCTGGAACTTCAGATTCCCAGAGTTGAATGTGTTTTCCAAGTTCATGATCCACAAATGCCCGTGGCTCAGAAGAGAGTTGGTGGCTCTAGAATAAGATCGCTTGGGCTCTAATCCCTGCCGAACGCTTTGCTGTGGGACTCCAGGCCGGTCACTTTGCTTCCCCGTGCCTGTCTCCTGTCCTATAAGGTGGGGTTGAGCAGCACCATCAAGGGTGATTCTGGGAGCATCACAAGGCAGCACGGGTGCCAGGCTAAGGTGGCAATCATCATTCTAGACGGTGTGGGCACACATGTGTCTGCAGGGGAGAGAAGCCCAGGGCTGAGGGCAGCGAGGGAAATCAGACGTGGTTTCTTTTTATATTTAATAAGTCCCAGTCCCCGTACTTGTACTTGGACCCAAGTAGGGGATTCTGTACCAATGCAACATACTTTCCTCTCAGTTTTGTGGTTGACGAAGCAAGCTCTGGGCTCCCCTCGTCTGTTAGACTCTCTGTGTCTGGTGCAGGTGGGCCCCCTTCACCCCCTTTCTCCACCAGAGCCCTAGCGTCCGAGCAGGCGAGGCTCTTAGATCTGGTCTACTCCCGATCCAAGACTCAGACTCGAACCTGCAAACTGGTGACTCTGATCCAGCCCAGACTGGTTTCAAAGAGCAGAGATTCTGTGAAGCTACATGGAGATGGTAATGAGAAGCTGGGGTCCCAGCGCTCCCTGGAGGGTGTCCAAGAAGATCTGCTGGCCCTCAAGTTCATCGTTCACAAAGCCTGCTGAATGATTGCTGTGTGACCCCAGGCAGGTCACTTCACTTTTCTGAGCCTCTGTCTCCTCTCCTGCAAGGTAGAGTTCAGCAGTACCGGCAAGGACCCTTCAAGTCAGCCGCTCTCTTTTTCCAGTCCTTCTCCATCTCCGTCATTCTCCTGACTCCACACATGTCCCAGCACGAGCCCAGCTCCTGGGCCTTTGCACATGCTATTCCTTATTCCCAAAGGCCTTTCTCTTTACTTTTTACCCAGATAATCACTATTTGTCTTAGATTCTGATCCCAGAGATCACTCCCTCCCTGGCCCCCCTGGGGTTGGGGGAGAAGGAACTGTCCTCCTCTGTAGTCTCCCAGCCTGCCACGTGCCTCACTGACAGCCCTCAGCATCTGTCTGCTCATCTGCCTCTCCCCTGGACTGAAGGAGCCTTGAGGCTTGGTGAGGGCACTGCCCTTGGGTCCATAGCCCCGAGGGTAGGAATAGCACAGAAGCATGCCCAGAGACATTTATAGAAGGAATGGGGAGCAGGGGAGGGAGTGAGAGAGGAGGAGGAAGGGACAGTGGAAGGAAGAGGGGAAGAAATAAATTTTGGCATAAAAACTTGAATCTCACTTCTTTCCATCCAGTGCTATTTTTATAGCGCCAGGATACAGCACCTGAGATTCCCCTAGCAGGTGACAGACTGGGACCAGCTTCAGTGCTGTTACGGTGTCACATAGACATTTGATGATGAAGACGGCTCTGGTGCTGGAGTCAAGGGACTTGGCTTGTAGATCCAGGCAGGACCTAGGAAAATCCCCTTCCCTTTCTCTGGGCCTCAGTTTCTGTATCTTTATTTCTTATAAGATTTATTTATGCATATGAGAACTGAGGTATATGCCAGAGGTGTGGGGGTGAGAGGAGTCATCAGAGACAGAGTGGGGAGCAGAACAGGCAGATGGACTGAAACACACTGCTGAGGGGAGCAGTGGGCGAGGCAGGAGAGGTCTGCTGCGCCATGTGGGTCCCCTCCCTGCCCAGAGATCGAACTCGTGCTGCAGTGGCTGCACAGAGGGGCAGGAGAATGGGAAGGAGAATCAGACTGGAGAGCTGGCAGCAGGAAACGAAGGCCGCAGCTAAGGCTAGGGGTGGGGGGTGGAACCAGAGTCGCCCTGCATCACCCGCTGGTCCTGTTCATGTCTCTGATCTTCACTTTGACCTCAGGATTTCTTTCAGATGAGGGAAGCTCCACCCACCTCACTGATTCGGCAATTCCATCCCTCCGGATTTGAGATTTGCGTAGAGAACATCCCGGGTGTCTGCTCCATCTCACTTGCCCAGCCAAGTCTCAGTGCTCAGTTCACACAAGGCGAAATATTTGGACACCGGGAAAACATTAAGTAATTGGTGGATTGTGAGCCCCCCCCCAATTTTTCCACTTGCTTTTGTTTGTTTCCTCTGGGGTTGCCTGACACCAGACAGCCTTGAATTTGGACCCAGGGAGCTCAGCCTAGGGTGTATCTGCTGGCAGCCCTTGTACACAGACAGCAACGGGTACGGAAGCGTCCCCAAGGTCTTTAGGGGAAGTGAGAAAGTGGGAGCAGAGTCCTCAAAACACCAGCAGGTGGTACGGCAGCCCCCTTCTGATACAACAGAGTGAGGTTAAGGTGACCTGGAGAGCGAACCCAGACCCCTGCTAGACACACAGTCACACAGGGGAGTGATGGGGCCCAAGACTCCTGTTACCTAAGATACCTGGCTGGGTATTATCGCCTCTTCGAGACTTGGGCAAGTCATTCCAGTCCTTTGCGTCTGTTTCTTTGTTGTCTGTTAAGTGGGTGGTGTTGTAGTTCCAGGTATAGCAGATTAAAAACAAGACTTCCTGTTGACTTGCATGTCAAAGAAATGATGAGGCTTATGTTTTTGCATAAGTATATCCCATACAATATTTGGGAGGTACTTACACCAAAAAAAAAAAATTGTTTCTCCAAAGCTCAAATTTAATGGGGCATCCAGCATTTTATCTGGCAACCTCTAGCTATTGTAACAATAAAGTGAAATGATGTGTAAACATGTATCCCCTAACTCCGAACGAAAGGATCATGATACGATGGCCGTTTCTATTAGAGTCAGACCAGGAATTTTAACCATGAGTGGTAATTAACATTAATGAGCTCACATTAATTTATATTAACAGATATTAACAAATTACTTCCTACTAATATGGAAACACTTGGCTTTCTGAGTAGTGGCATGGCCTTTGCATTCTTTCTTTTTCATCACGGTGTGCAATGTGGGAAGTGACGTCACTGTGCCCATTTTATTGCTGGGAAGTCCAGGACACAGCAAGATTAACTAGGTAAAAGCGGCAACCTTAGGGGCCTCCCTGGTGGCACAGTGGGTTAAGCAACACACTATGAAGCAAATTACAGCCACTGCAGCACGAGTTTGATCCCTGCTGCTGGCCAGGGAGGGGACCCACAGGGTGCAGCAGACCTCTCCTGCCTCGCCTGCTGCTCCCCTCAGCAGTGTGTTGCAGTTGACCTGCCTGTTCGGCTCCCCGCTGTCTTCGGTGAATCCTCTCACCTCCTGCGACTCTGGCCTGTACCCCAGCTCTTGTATGCATAAATAAATAAAATCTTTTAAAAAATAAAATAAATAAAAAATAACAGTAATAAAGCTGTGGTCTTGCTCATTAACAATAGGGGCGCTGTCCTGAGTGCTTAGCAAAGGCTGTTTCCTTGCCCTCCTCACCAGGTCTGTGAGCAGCACCGTTGTTCTGTTACTATTGTGTCTGCAGCGCCAGCAGGGCACAGGGCAGATGGGTCAAGGAGGAGTCCTGGAGCCCTCGGGGGCTTTCTCAGGCTTTTGTTGATCTTCTTGCACAAGCAGCAGTGAGGCGGTCAGGTACTTGCAGGCAGGGAAGGCCTGGGGTCCAGGAGGCCTCCTAGCCCCTGGCAAATCTTTGTTCTCTCTGGGCTCTCAGCATTTTCCCATGGTCTCTGTTACCTCTGCCTCTTCTGCTATCTGTTCTGCTACCTGTTCTGCTGCTGCTGCTGCTGCTATCCACATGACCCTGCCCTTATATGCCCATCCCAGTCTCTGAACCCAGATGCACCCACCTGTGCGTGCCCACACCCCACTGCAGGTGGCGCCATCAGGCATGTGTGCAGGACCACAGGGGTCTGTCATTGATGTTAATGACGGGAAGGAAAAAAAAAAGCCCTGATGTGATCCAGCGATCCCATTCCTAGGAATATACCCATAAGACACAAATACACTGATTCAAAAGAATATCTGCACCCCTATGTTTATAGCAGCACTCCTTACAATAGGTAAGACCTGGAAACAACCTAAATGCCCAAAAACAGATGAGTGGATCGGGAAGCTGTGGTACAGATACACGATGGAATAATACTCAGCAATCAAAAATGAAAAACTAGACGCATTTATAGGAACATGGATGGAACTGGAAGGGATGATGCTCAGCAAAGTAAGGCAGAAGGCAAAAGAAAAATACCAGACGGTTCCTCCCCTAGGAGGGATATAAGGGAACCAAATAAGGATCCAGGAAAGGAATAAGAACAATAATAATAATAACCATAAAGACACAAAAACCAAAAATGAAAAGACAAAGACAAACTAGGGACACTTGGTGGGGAGGGAAGAGGGGGAGGGTTGAGGGCAGACGGGAGCACGGGGTACTGAGGTGATGGTGCACTGGTGAGATGGTGATGGGGAATACATGGGGATTACAACTGATGTCAAATATATATAAATTAAAGGGAAATTTTTTAAAAAACCCTGATAATTTCCATTTACCCTACACTCTTTTGCAAATAGGGAAGTGGAGACTTAGGACTTGCCCAAAGTCACACCACTCTTCTGTATTTGAATGAAGCTTCAACCTCGGGCAGTCTGGCACCCCACCGCTGAGGTCTCAGCAGCCTCACCCAGAGTTGGGAAATGGGTTCCAAGAGAGGGGCACACAGAGCTGTCAGTCAGGGCTCATGGCAACCTACCGTCCCCCCTCCCCCACCCCGCAGGAGCCAGGAATCATCCTTGCTATTTCAGGTGGGGCCTGAGAGCTCCCTCTCATGCACAAGCTTGAATCAATGTCAGAACAAATCCCAGAGGTGAGCAGTGAAGGACATGGGGTAACTCAGAGGGCAGAAATAGGGGTCAGCAGGTGCAGTCCAGGCATCCTGTCCTCCCTCCAGTAAAAGCTCTGGTACTTCCCGACTGCGTGACCTTGGGCAAGTGAAGCTAGCTCTCTGTAAAACGGGAGAGCTGACAGGCTCTTCCTCTAGGGTTGCTGTCATATGAAATGCCCTAGTCCGTGACAGTCACTTAATACCGTGCCTCTGGCACACAGACGACTGGGTTAACCTCACTTCTTGTGCATTTGTCTTCGTTTGGGCTCCTCCAGTGCAGAGCTTGAGATGAGGACCCCAGGGCAGGTGGCTCCTTTGGGGGTGTAGGGTCTGAGAAGTCTCAGGTTTTTCTGCCCTCCCACCATTAATATAATGATGGACACCCGCGGTGCTGCATGCATGCCTAAGAGGGCATGTGCAAGTGGGCACACCTGAGTTGGACACGGGCTTATATGAGCGGCGTCATGAGGACGCCAGGACCAACAAGCAGCAAGACCAACAAGCAGCAGCAGCAGCAAAGCAGACGAGAGGCTGAGATGCGCCGGGGAGCTGGGAGGCCTGCCAGCCTCCTAGCCCCCCAGCACCCATGCCTGCGGTGTACCTGGCTGCCTCTGACAATGAAAAGTATAAAAAGCCACCGAGGGCTCCAAGACTCCTTCCTCTACCCCCCAGTCTGCTAAGAACCATCCAGAACCTGCCTCCTTCCTGCTACTACAGGGGGTAACCTCAGGATGCCCCCGTGGAGGAGCGGGCAGGAAGACAGGGCCGGGGAGGCATTCTAGCATGTGCCAGTGCACAGGTGGCTCTTATGTGGCTGGAGCTCAGTCCTGGTGGCCATCTCTGGGACGCTCAGCGATGCCCCCAGGAGTGACGGAGCTGGGGTACTTCTCCCCCCATGCTGGTCGAAGGCTGCTCCCCAACAAGGCTGGCCTGACCCACACTCCACCCTGTGGGTCCGAGAGGCCTTGGACAAAGGCAGTAACCTGCTGTGGGTCTGCACTTGTAGATGACGAAGGGCAGGCAGTGCTGGGCAGGGCATCAACCGCATCTCTACAGCATCACCGCAAGATAGCACTTCATTGGACCTGAAAAGCGTCCTTCTGTGAAAACAGTAACAGCCACAGCAGCAACAGTAATAATACTTGGGGGGTCAGAGAAAAGTGTCAGGTTTTCCACCCTCCCGCCATTGGTGTGATGATGGACATCTGCGGTCCTGTACACATGCCTGATGGCGGCACCTGGAGTAGGGCGTGGGCATGCGCAGGTGGGCGCACCTGGGCTGACACATGGGGCGTATAAGGGCAGCGTCACAAGGACGCCAGCAGCAGAGGAGAACAGCAAGGACCAGAGAAAGGGAGAAGGAAAGGCAGAAGCAGCAGCAGTAGAAGCAGAGATGGGAGGCCAGAGAGTCCAGACAGTGAAGTTGTGCCGGGGGCTAGGAACCTGCCAGCCTCCTGGTCCCCCGACACCCCGCCTGCCGTGTACGTGGTCGCCTCTGATGTAATGATGCAATAAAATCCTGAAAAAGCCCCCGAGGGCTCCAGGACTCCTCCTTGACCCGTCTGCTGGAATCATCGAGAACCTGCTCCGTGCCTCTTCTTGCCACCACAATACTTCAGGCTGAAAGCCAGGGACATGGTCACCTCCCTCCCCCCCACACACACACCCCCATGAGTTGCCTAGCCAGCACTCTCAACTGACAGTGGGGCACCCAGCTGTCCAGAGAAGCCCCCCGAACTGCCTCTGCTCCCAGGGGGTGTGTGCCTGGGCTGTAGAAGTCGGGGTGCCAAGAGAGCGAAGAGAACACGGCTGTCCCTCAGACCCACACGTCCTGCTGAGGCAAGCCCTACTGCGCAGACCGGGAGGCACAGAGCACCCGGGCGGATGCTGATGGCAGGCGGCCAGGGCCAGCGCTCAGCCTTGACTTACACCTGAGCAAAGCTTGAAAAGCAAAGGGGGCGGGGAGACATCTTGGGTGGAGCAAACGTTCTCTCAGTGGTTGGGCCCCAGGATAACCCTCCATCCTGGGGGAAAGAATGGCTATTTTGATGGCTAAATACAGCATCTCCTGAGATGCTTTACACAGATCCTCTCCTGTGCACTCCCTGCTTTGGAAATGGTTATACTGACCCCATGGCGTTCCCACTTCCATGTCACCAGTGCGCCATCACCTCAGTCCCTTGTGCTCCTTCTGCCCTCATCCCAGTCCCTCTCCTCAATCCCTGTTTTCAGTATAAGGGCGTGAAGGCTCAGAGAGGGAAAGCACTTTGCTCAGGGCCACACAGCATGGAGTGGTCAGGGCTGGATGACACTGAGCTGAGTCCAGCGCTAACACAAAGCAGTAAGCAGCCGCCCACCCGAAGCAGACAATGAGAATAAACATTGGTTAAGGACACGCTTGGGGGCGGGGGACTTGTGAGGTTGGTGGTTAGCCTTGGGGTCTCGAATCAGGTCCCCTGCCTTATTTCAGGCTGTCCAGTTTTCCCTTGGTGTGTGGTTTTTGTCAAGTGGATTTTTTTTAACACTTTGGGGCTCAGTTTCCTTCTCTCTCAAATAGGGAGAGAAGTGGTTGTTCTGAGGATTAGACGATGTCCAGTTTCTTGGTGGATCAGTGGATGTTCCATCAATATCCCAGCCCCTTGGGGGTCTGCGCTCTGCAGGGGCCACTTGGAGGCAGAAACAAATGACATTTCAGTGGCGGAGGCCCAGCCACCACAGATGGGGTTCGAGAGTCCAGCAGAGCCTGTCAGCGGAGTTCTAGCCCTCCCCACCGACCCCCATCCCAGGCTCTCCCCCCAAACCACTAGCTACGGTGGGCATCCGGAGGTGCTGCAGAGCAGGGAGCATGCGGCTTTCCCAGAAACTGCTGTCCAGCCGGCTCTCACACCCCACATGTGGGTTCTGCGTCAGCCACTGACAGGCCTCCCCAAGGGACCTTGACTGCGTCCTCTGAGTGGGGGCCTCCTGGCTTCCACCTGAGCCTCAGCAGCCAGGTCTCTTGCCCACATCCCATGGCTGGGGAGCACAGCCCGAGATCACCCAGGGGCCAAGCCCATGAGTTCAGCTACCACCAGCAAAGCTAGAAATGAAGATTTTTTTCCTGCAAATGTCCACTGAAGACAGTGAACGGCATAGAATTGGCCTGGGCAGTTGGTGACCTCACGACCCTGCCGAAGAGGCATCGAGGAGACTGGTCACAGCTTGTCGGCTAGACCGGATGCTGTGAGAGCCACAGGTGTCCGGCCTCTCGGAGCCTCTGGCCTGGGCCTTTCCTCTCCTCCTCCCACCCAACTGGAGCCCTTTCCAGACAGCCTGTCTTCAGGGACACATGCTCCAGCTGCTTCAGACCTGGTGAGAGTGGGGGGGAGGTAAGGGAAGGAGAGAGAAAGAGAAGGAAGGAAAGAGGGAAGGAGGAAGGAGGGGAGAGAAAGAGAAAGAAAGAAAAAAGGAAGGAAGAAAGGAAGGGAGGGAGGGAGGCAGGGAGGGGGGAGGGAGGCAGGGAGTGGGGGGAGA
>JAGFMF010011719.1:7273062-7381975 GCA_019455555.1 Galemys pyrenaicus | reverse complement strand
GAAAGAAAGAAAGAAAGAAAGAAAGAAAGAAAGAAAGAAAGAAAGAAAGAAAGAAAGAAAGAAAGAAAGAAAGAAGGAAAGAAGGAAAGAAGGAAAGAAAGAAGAAAGAACGACACCAAGTGATTTCACTTCTGGACACTGAGCCATGTTAGCACATGGCCCAGTTTTCTGGGTCAGGGATGGAGGTGCGTGATAGTCTTATGCAAGGCGTTTGGCGTCGGAGAAACTCAAGTTCCTAAAGATTATTATTTTAACAAATCCAGCTTTGACGTGTCCAAAGGCAGCGGGAGGCTCTGAAGGGTTTTCCAAGAAAGTGTGTGTTTCTTGGGGTTATTATTTCAGACTCAAGTTCAGGGAGGGAGACTGTTTTGCTCAACTCGTATTTCTGGAAAAACAGGCACTTGGAAAGAGTTGGACAAGGCGGGCAGGATGTGGAATGGAGAGCTGTTGGCCTGGGGAGCAGGGGGCTGGGGAGGAGGAGGGCTGGAGCCTTGATGGGCCTCTTCTCAAGGAAACTCGTAAGCCGAGCCCCCACCCAGAGTTTTGAGGGCCCCCACCCAGAGTTGTGTCTGAAGACAAGAGTTGACTGAAGTCTCCGTTGTCTCACTCATGAGGAACATGCCTGCTCCAACTGGCCTCTGCCATCTGGAGCAGATGATGGAGGAGAAAAGGGCATAGACCAAACCGCCATCTTGGTTAGCGTTGCAAGGCATGGGCTTAGACATTGGGGTGCTGTCTAGATGTCACTGATGCAGTGCAGGCCTTGGTATCCCCACTGGAATCAAGAGTCTTGAGTACTTGTGCGTGGCCCAGCCCCTGCCCAACCCGCCCCACACACCTCTCTCTTCCTTAAGCCCTGGGCTTCCACCTCACTGACCTTGGCCCAGGTCCTTACAGGCCCATGGTCCTGTCCTTGTTTCTGCCTGGAACCCTCTCATTCTTGGGCATCACTTAAACATCACCTCTTGGGGGAGCCTTTCCTGGTCCCCTAAATGGAGCGCCATCCTCTGCTATACCTTGTCCTCAGCGCTCTGCATTCATGACGAGTCTGACACCCTCTCCCTCACCTGCCCTAAAGCCGTAGGGAGAGGAGGCCTGTTCACCTGTTCATTGTGATTTTCCTGGCACCGAGGTTCACAGCAGTGTGTGTCTGGGCCCAAGATAAGGGACTGAACTCAGACCTGGCCTCCCAGACCCCAGCTACCAGACAGACTGACAGACAGAAGGTGTCTTCTTTTACATCTTCTTCTCAGGAGTATACAGAAGGTCACACTCCTCACTGTGCCCCACCCACCCTCATTATTGGTGGCCACCAGTCTGTCAAAGCCACATGTGTCAAAGGAATGTGGACATGGCCGGGGTGGCTCTGTCGTTCTGTTTCATGGACTCCCTTCTTGTCCAGGCATCTTCCATTTCCTCTAGATCCTCGGCTTCCTTCCAGGCGTCTCCCCAACCCACGGGGCAGAGACTTCTATAAACTCCCAGTCGGGCTCCCGGCAGGAGACCGCATGTCCTCCCTTCTCCTTCAGACCTTTCCTGTGGGACCCGCCATGCTTTCAAGCCCAGAGGTGAGTCACCAACATGTCACGTGTCCCCGCAAATGTCAAGGGTCTCCTTTCGAGCCTCGCTCCCTGGACTTTGTTTTATGGGGCTTGGCTGTCTGTGGCTGCCGACGATTTCATCCATCAACTCGGGACCGCTCGAACACTAATGCTGAATTTATAGAAGTGGTTAAACAAAGTGTTGACAATATGGACGGCGTGTTTCTGATTAACACGGCGATTCCAAGGGAAACTGCCAACTGTGGAGAAGTCGGTAAAACACAGCAGCGATTTCCCAGGCTCAGTAACTTCAGGCCTTGACATCACAGGATTAACAGATGTTCCTCAAGGAACTTGCAAAGCATTTTGGAGGCGTTGTTTGATGGATAAGTCCAGGCTCATACACAAAACTGAGCCGCTTCCTCCTCTCTCCTTTCTCTTTCTGTCTCTGTCTTTCTCTCCAAATCTCCCTCCTGCTCCCTCTCTCTCTCTGAGAGAGAGAGAGAGATTAAATCTGAATCCTCTCTCAATCTTAAGAGAAATTTCCACCAGGAACTTCTATTACCTTCCACTAAGCTCCCCAAATCCTGTGCCCACTTTGCCCCCTTCTGAAAGTAAACACTGGCACCCACTAACACATATCCAATATTTACTGGGTCCAGCTACTTCATACGCGTCATCTCATGTCATTTACATTGTGAGGTAGAGACTGATTATCTGCCTTTTAAAAATATTTTTTTAGGCTGACTCATAATAAGTTACTAAAATAGTACAGAGTTCCTATGCAGCCTTTCCTCATCCTCCCCGATGACGATAATACCTTACCCAGCCCTAACACAGCGTCGAGACCAGGAAGTCTTGGTACAATGCCTCATACCTTATTTGGATTGTTATCAGTTCCTACATTCTGTCTTCTTTCTTTCTGTCTGTCTGTCTGTCTCTCTCTCTATCTTTATGTGCCTGTCTGTCTACCTACCTACCTGTCTGTCTGTCTATCTAACTACCTACCTACCTATCTATCTGAGTGCATTTTATCACAAGTACAGGATGCAAGCAACTATCACTCACGCTACAGAATGGTTCCAGTCCCATAAAAAATACTCCCTTGGGCCACCCCATAATACTTCCTTCGGCTCTAACCGTGGAAACCACCAATCTGTTCTCCAACATGATTCTTTTGTCACTTCAAGAAACTTATATACATGGCGTCAGGTAACCACTGAGTGCCTTTTCCACTTGACATACCACCTAGAGATCCATCCAAGTTATGGAAGTCAGGAGCCCATTCCTTTTCATGGCTGAGTAGTGTTCCACTGCCTCAGTTTACCCACAGAAGGACCTTGGCTTGTCTCCAGGCAGAGACAGCTATGAGTGAAGGGCCCCGAAGGCTCAGGTACAAGTGTTTGTGTGATGACCTACACTGAACAACTGAGGTACCGGAGACGAGGAGGGTGGAGTGACTTATCCAAGGTCATGTGACGGCCATCTGAATTCAGACTTGCATTTACTCCAGAGACTGTGGGCTTAACCATCTGAAAGCCAAAAACTGTCGTTAAAATAATTAACAGCCAAAAAGTTAATGAGAGCTCCCGGAAGACACTCTTGCAGTGCTGTGTTTCCACAAGAATATGTGCTGTGGTCCTTGGGGTTCAGCACAACCAGCTGGAGAGGTGAGTCCTCGATAGTCGCTCCCTCGGCCTGGCAATGGGCCTCTGTTCTCACCCCCTGCGCCTGCTCTGGGTCGTTCAGAAGCCATTTTGCTATTTTCCATGAAATAGCCACTGAGTTTCCAGTCTCCTTGGTTCTACTCAGATCCCTTGCCTGCCTCCTCCTCTTCCTCCTGCTCATCTCGCTGGCTTCAGCGCCCGCCTCTCTCTTTTACAGGCAGAACCTCCTTGGGGAAGGGTTTCATCTTCCTCTCCCAAGCCCCCAAGTTCCTGTCCCCATGAATATTTATCTTCTTCTACAAACATGTATCTATTAATTCAGCAAAGCTCCCTGAGGACAGAGCACTTTCCCGGCACCAAGCTGAGCCCTGAGAGGCAGAAATGAAAGCAGACAGACTCTGTAACCTCAGGCCCTGCTGGCCAGCAAGTCTTTCTGGGGGCGTAACCTCATCCCACACCAGGGAAGCGTGGATGAGATGTCTTGGGAGTTGGGACCCTGAGTTACAGTCCCCGATGGACTGTATTTTAGTCGGTCCGGGATGTTCAAACAAAATACCATAGACTGCGGGGACGGGGAGACTTAAACAACAGATTTGTTTCCTTTTTATTCATTTTAATACATTTTAATAATTTTAAATACATTATAATCAATGTATGTATTACAGTCCTGGAGGCTGGAAGTCCAAGGTTAAGGCTCCAGCACGTTTGGGGGGCAGGTGTGGACCCTGGTCCTGGCCTATAGAGAGATGCGTGAGCAGAGGGCGGGGGGGAGTGCCCCTGGGGTCTCTTCTTGTGGGATCTCCTGTAGGGCCTCTTGAGCTCATTTGGCCTTCATTGCCTTTGTTTGGGCTGTTCCCAGTACAGACACATGGAGGGCTAGGGCCTCAGCATGGGAATTGGGAGGCAGGCAGGGTTACTCAATAGCCATGTGACCCTGGCTAGAATCAGCTCTCTCTGGGCCTCAGTTTCTCCATCTGCAATATGGGACCGACCAAGAGGTTGTGCCATGGGTTGAGAGCCGGCTCCTACCTGGTGATGGGATCTTTCCCTGCCCTCTGCCTGGCCTTTCACCCATGACCCCGTGCAGAGTTGTGGGAATGATGGATGACGCAGACGTGGCTTCTCTCTGGATCAGGCTCCCAAGTGAGGCACCTCCATACATCCAGGGGCCGCGGGACCCAAGACAGCAGAGTCGTCAGGAGCCAGCACCCAGTTTCTCCCCTCTGCATTCAATCCCAGGCACTCACAGCACCTGAGGCACAGAAAGAACAGCTTCTGGGGGAGGCAAGGGGAGCGCGAACAGAGGGTCAGCGGGAGGGACTGACCTTAAGAGCTTGGTCTCCATAAACAGCCAGGCAACCCCACACTCCCACCTGCAGCTGATCTTCCTCTGAGAACCTTTAATGCTTGTTCTGCATTTGATTTCCTCCCTCCAATGGCCTCCGCTCCCCATAAAACTCAATCTCCTTTTGTTTTCAATTCAATTAAGGGCCGATCATTCCACCACAAGGCCACACATGGAACGTGCTGTCAATAAGCAGCTGTGGGCACGCATGGGCAGGGCAGCTGGGGGGAGATTCCCAGGGTCCAGGCAGTGAGCAGGGCAGGACTGGGGGGGTCGGGAAGAGAGACCCAGCCTCGATGAGTGGCGTCTAGACTTAGTCACGGGCTCACTCACTGTGCCGAGCGACCCTGGCAAGGACTGGTCCTCTCCTGGGCCTCAGTTCCCCCATGTGCACAATGGGACTCAGAGACCCAGACTCCATCATTCCTGGCGATTGTCTCAATACGAATTTAGTAACAGATGAAAAATAGATCACACTTACTGGCCCAGCCAGGCGGGCTGTTTGCAGGACTTTGTCCTCTGAAACAAAAAGTGAGTCTATAAAAGTGCGCGTGTATGTGTGCACGTGTGTGTGTGTGTGTGAGAGAGAGAGAGAGAGACCTGAAAAAGGCACGTCACACTGTAAAATAATGGGGTTTCAAACAGGGAGAGGTGAGTTAGGGACTTTCGAGTTTTCCAATGAGTATAAATTACTTTATAATTAAAATGTATATAAACCTATAAAACGAAATGAATACCTACTTGTGGTTGAGAATCAGAGCCTGTATGAGGGTAAAAGGAAGAATATTTAATCCCCACAACTCAGCAATAACCACTGTCGACACTTTTATGCATTTCCTTATGAGTCGTTTTCCTTATTCACGTACACATATATTTTTATAATAAAGTTGGAATTATGCTTCGTGAGAAATGGTGCAGCCTGTTTTTTCACTTAACATTTTAGCGTAAGGATTTTCCCAAGTCACTAAAACTTACCCTGGAATCGTGCTAGGAGACCCCGGGATAGTGTGGCCGCCTGCGACTTCTCTAGCCCTGCCCCAATCACCCCGAGATGCTTCCATGGACTGGCTGTTACCCCAGGCCAGGTACACCCCCTGTGCTGCTCCCTGTGTCTCTCCAGAATCCTGCCCAGCTCTCTACATAGTAGGAGCTCAATAAATGTTAACTGAATAAATGAATCAGAATACGTGAATGAAGGCAAATAATGCAGAACATATGGACGTGAATGTGCTTAAGTAGCTACCTAGAGACCGATGTGAAAATACTTTCACTACTCTCAAAGGCTTGTCTGTCTCCCATTTCGCACCTCTAGAAAGCTCGGTGATAAATATCCTGGCATCACACAACTGAGGGAAGGCTCCATCCTTTCTCCGTCAAAAGCTTTGATTTTCTCTCTGGTGCAGTGACTCTCTCCAGGCTCTCACCAGTGGGCTGGGCTTGAACACAGCGCTGGTCCCTGGAGGGCAGTGTCATTTTATCCACAGCAGTCTTGTGATTGAAGCCTGAGATCACACAGCAGGAAGCCAGAGTCTCCCAAGGCTGCCTGCGGTGGGGTGTCCAGCCCTGGGGAGTGGCTATGGGTCCCCGAGATGCCCCACGCTCCAGTCCTTCAAGCCCCAGGAACCTTGACTGAGGCCTGCATCTAATAAAAGCCTCCAAATGTTTTTCACGTCCTGGGTTTAAAGCTTCCGTTTAACAGAGCTGAGTTTGGACCCCATCTCCCCACTTCCTGTGTGACTTCAGCCTCTTCCCTCATTTTCTTATCCTTCAAATGAGGATGAGAATAGAAGTCAGCTCAAAAGTCATGGTGAGGATCAAATGAGATAAGCAGGGGGCACCCAGGTGGTGCAAGGGGTTAAGCACTGTATTATGAAGCCTCTGCAGCCACTGCAGCGCCAGTTCGATCCCCAGCCAGGGAAGGGACCCACATGGCACAGCAGACCTCTCCTGCCTCAACTGCTACTCCCCTCAGCAGTGTGTTTCAGGCCATCTGCCTGCTCTGCTCGCCACTGTCCCTGGTGAATCCTCTCACTTCCCCTCCCACAATTCTGGCCTACACCCAAGTTCTTATATGCATAAATAAATAAATCTTTAAAAATAAATAAACGAGATAAGCATTCTTAGCAGTGTCTGCACACGGATGGACATGACCCAAGTCAACCATTATTTCAGCCTCTCTGCACAAACTGGGGTCAAATTTGTGTTCCATCTTTGTCTGCTACATGGGTCTGGTTCCATTCATTGAACACATTCTCACCCCTACTTTTGTCTTTGTTGAAATGAAGCCACCCCCATCCGAAGATGGATCTACCTTAGCCATGGACTTGTATATAGTTGTTTGTTTTTTTTTTTTTTTCTTTTGGATGGCTCAGGAAGAGACCTAAAGTACCCAAGATCAAAAAGTCTAAGTGACAGGAGGCTGGCTTCATGATGAGCAACGGATCCTGGATGCCAAAGGATCCTGAGCGATGGAAGAATGGAAGAATGAGGTGAAATTGAGCAGAGACCTATGAAAGTCATAACGTTGAGTCCAGCATCTCAACTCTGGCGATAGTGGCCAACTGTACCAATAACTCTCAACTCACATTCTGTGCCAGGAACTGGGCTAAGAATTTTGCATGCACATCTTACTCAACTTTCACAACTTCCTTCCACGCAACTTCAACTATTACCCCCTTTACAGAGGAGGACACCAGGGCTGGGTTCCCACACCCAAGCTGGCAGGTTGGCGGAGCAGAGGCTCGAAGTGCGACTCTAACCCACACTCGTAGCGTGTGTGCCACCTTGGATGACGGGACTGTTATGTTTTGAATCACGCCAAGTAGGCAATCAAAGGTTGGTCTGGGAGCCGTAAAGAGGTTAATATGCCACTAAAGGCCTGAGTGCCTGCCAAGAGGCTGGCTTTCATTCATTCCTCCATTTATTCATGCAACATGGATTAACTCAGAAGCTACAAGGGCTAGGTGCTTAGGAGCGGCGAATTCAGAGTGGACCATCTCTCCTGGGGTTCACAGTCTAGCAGGAGAAATGGACGATAAATACATGATGCCTGGTCCCTGACGGAGCACTCCCAGAGACTCCGTTTTCCTCCAGAATTCCCCTGGCACGCTGGTGTTTCACCTGGCTGGATTGAGCCCCTGGCTGGGGGAATCCACAGCCTCTTTAGAGTGAAATAATGTACACAGATGCTTGGCAGTGTGCCTGGCACATAACAAATGCCCTGTGTTAGCTGTAATAATAATAATAAATGCTGCTGCTACAGCACGCGTCATTGGCTTTTTGGACCTGGTAGTTTGGAGTCCGACACCCTGGCTTACCCCTGTTCAACTTTACCTCATTAGCTTCAGCACATCGGCCCGTACACTCAACACCAGTCCAGAACAAAGGCGCTCTACCCTAGCCTGCGGGATTAGTGGCAGTGATTTGTTTAGATCCTATTTCTCACGGCTCCACTGGCCCAACCCTCTGAGCTTGTTTAAGGACTCAGTCTTGGTTCCGAATTTTATCTGTACTGCTCTGACTCACTGGAATGTAGCTGGGGCTGCAGATCTATTAGACCTGTAAGTGTCATTTGCAGTCAAAAGATTAAAATAAATGTCCCTTTGGAAGAAAAAAAAATATGCTAAACTCTAATATGATCCTCGCCCTGCTCAGACACCGCCTGTGTGAGCATAGTTATCATGTTGCTTCCATCTACAGAACCGCCCTTGGGGATTCCAGCTTGTCCAGAGGTCCCATTTCACAGATGTGGAGACAGAGATGGGGCCACCGAGGAGCATGATTGGAGCAGCGGGAAGGGAAGCGGAAGTCCCGGTGAGGGGCGGTGGATCTGTTCTGGTCACGGCAGCTCCACCTGCCAGAGCTGGAAATCTCATCAAGTGGGGTTTCCCTGAGAGCCCCTGCTTTCTCTGGCTGACACTTGCAGGGGACACTATAAAAACAGCTCCTCGCAAAGTGTTTCAGAGTATCTGCTTTCCGGCCTCTCTCCCGGGCCAGGAAACACTGGAAGGACAAATGTTGTTGGACCTTGTTTGGGGCAGGAAAGCTTTACAAAACCCAAGAAAGCATTTCTTTTATTCCCCTTACTCGCTTCAAGCCAAACCCTGGCTTCTCAGCTTGAGTTCTTCTCACCTGTTAATGAGAATTCCTGATCTCCTGCTTCACTTTGCTCCAGCTATTGGGGCCATGGAGGAAGAGTTCTGGCCCCAACAGCAGGCAAGTCCCAACACTTCTTAAACTCAAATCATGATGGGCCTATTTTAAGGAGTGTAAAGGAAGAGGCTGCTCATATTTACTTAAATCTGTTTATTTTAAAATCTACTTTAAATATATACACATGTAAGTTAACACAAAATCTTCTTGAATCTTATTTTTGTTAAAAGTATGTTCACTTTGTAATTATGAGCCAAACGATGAAGTAATAACATTTGAATTATTAACATTAATTTAGCATGAACAAAAAATGTTCTTTAAATTTAAATCATGCCAGATTTAATATAAGAAGATGCTATTCTAGATCCGCTTGTATATGTAAACGCTGTCTAGTTTAAATGAGCTGAGGTTTTGTTTTACCCTCATGTCAAAGAAATTAGAAAATATCTAGTTGTTTCTGCCCAAACAGCTTTAGCATGTGGCCACGTAGTAGAACACAGCTCATGGTCACAAAACAGCTGCTGTTGCTTCAGCTGTTGCATCTGTTCTCCCTACAAGAAGAAAACAGAAGATGGGATGCATGTCTCCTAGGTATATAACCCTTTCTAAAGAAACTTCTCAGAAAAATCCCACCTAACCACATCAGTTTATGTTGTGTTGGCAACTATATATTTAAGGAAGGTGAGGAAAAATCTTTTAGCTGCATATGTCAATACCTCAAATAAAATAAGGGCCTGCCACCATGGAAGGGAGAACGAACTTTCTGTAGGAGAGTAACAGTGGTTGCCAACTCTAGGTATGTTCCCTCACTGGTATAATTCCAGGGCAGAGAATGCCTTTCGAGACAGAAGTGTTGTTCAAAATGGCATGTACAATGACAAGTGTCATAATCGGGCCTCATATTTAACTCTTCCACTGTGTGTATGTCCTCAAATGATACACAATCTTCATGACAATCTCCCTGTGAGAATGTTTGGTCTTCACTCAGTGAGCTCACAATTGCAAAAGTGCTTTCCACCCCAAGCACTGAGATCCTATGGAAGTGCTTGACTTCACTTGGGGTATTTTAAAAAAATTTCCTATTAACAAAAAATGTGAGAAAACAGGGCTTTCCTGGTGGCACAATGGGTTAAGCACACACTATGAAGCACACCGCAGTCACTGCAGCACGAGTTCGATCCCCGGCCAGGGAAGGGACACACAGGGCACAGCAGACCTCTCCTGCCTCGCCCTCTGCTCCCCTCAGCAGTGTGTTTCAGTCCACCTGCCTGTTCTTCTCCCTACTCTGTCTCTGGTGAATCCTCTTAACCTCCACACCTCTGGCTTATACCCCACTTCTTGTATGCATAAATAAATCTTTTTTTAAAAAAGCAATAAATATGAGAAGACAAAGACAATTAGGGATGGACATTTGGGGTTTAATTGTGGGTTCAAGTTCAAGTGTGAGAAACCTCAGTGTTTAAAGATGCCTGAGCCTGTGGACACCCCTCACTGTCTCAGAAGCCCTGGAAGCAGGGACTACTCACCTCCTCTGAGAGGTAAAGTTCCTCTGTCTCAGAGAGGACAAGCCACCTGGTGAAGGTCACGTTGCTTATGGTGATGAGAACTGACACCCAGCCTGGCTCTGGTTCTGCAGCGCTGGGCTCTGGACCTCCTGTGCCATACCAATGGGCAACAGCCCACGAGTCCCCACTGTCATCCTCACGGTTCCTAAAAGCAGAGGAGACACTCCCGATGCCAATGACCCTCAGGCGTTGCATGGAGACTTCAACAGGACCCATTCCAGACTGCCCATTATACAGATGGGGAAACTGAATCACCATGGGTTGGGAAGACAGTGACATTGAGTTGGGATGACAGTCACAAAGAGGTGGCCATTTCTGAAGGCCAAGGCATGGTCAAAACCCGGCACGGTTCCAGGGCATGAATGGCCAGAACAAAATCAAGCAGGAAGGGCCTCCCTGGTGGCGCAGCGGATTGAGCACCACACTATGAAGCATCTGCAGCACAGCAGCATGAGTTCGATCCCCGGCCAGGGAGGGGACCCACATGGCGCAGCAGACCTCTCCCGCCTCGCCCGCTGCTCCCCTCAGCAGTGTATTTCAGTGCATCTGCCTGTTCTGCTCCCCACTCTGTCTCTGGTGAATCCCCTCAACCCCCACCCCCACGACTCTGGTCTGTACCCCAGCTCTTATATGCATAAATAAATACATCTTAAAAAAAATAAGCATAAGAGGACAATGCAGTCAGCTTACTCAGCAGACCTACAGCACCATGCCTCGCCCTGTGACAGCTGCTATCATTCACCATGTACCCTGTTTGCTAGGTCGCTCCATGAAGAAGCTGAATGAGTGAGTGAATGAATGATTCTATCCCAGTGCCCATAGCACCACCCTTCTCCCTGCTGCACCCCATCTGCCCCTGACTGGGTCATTGTCTGCTCCTCTTGATGAAGTCCCCTTTCACATCACCGGCACAAATCAGCCTCCTAATCCACCCTTCTTTGGTTTAAGAGTCATTACAAAGTGCTTAATTAAGTAAGCCTCGCTTAATCACCAAATGTTTGCATGCGAAACGAGTTCCTGGGAAGCGGGCACTTGACATGTTCTGTGCAGAAATAATAACCCCGCGCAAGGGAGGACGGCGGCTGGGGCACAGCGCCTCGACATTTCATTGACGGCCTGGCCATTCATCACCAGAGGGGAATTAAAAGGCTTTAGCTAGGGCCTTCTTAGGTCTCCCACATTCCACCCTGAATCATAGGGTTGGGGGGGGTCTGTCTGGGCTTTGAGGGCGCAGAGCCAGGGGAGGGAGGCACGGAGGGCAGGTTGGGGGCTGGCAGGCACAGGGAGGGGTGCTGGGAGACGCGGGGCCTGCCTCTGGCCACAGATAAACCCTCCCTGCCCGAGCTGCCCTTGGCCTGTGCTTCTGAGAACCCCCTGGGTAGGGCAGCCCCTCTTCCTGCAGGAGGGGGTTGGCGGCCTCTTACTGCTGTGTAAGGAAGCGGGTGGAGGAGGCGTGTGTCTCTGGGCTGGGGCGTATGCACCTCCATTTCGTTTCTTCCTCAACACATTTCTTATCCAGAGCTTGTCACCAGACAGGATTAGTGCACACGAGCTGACTTTTCTGTTCTCAGTGGTTTCTTTAAGTCTGTTTTCATCTGCGTGAGAAAAACAGAGAGAGAACCAGCGCCTCGCTCGCTCTCTCCCTCTGATGTCCTGGGTATTGCTCAAAACTGTCGTAAAGGAAATGGTGACTCTTTGAAGGGAGCAGAGCAGTGCGCACAATTGGGCAGGAGGGACCCCACTGCTGAAGTGCTGTACCCCTTTCCTGAAGCGCTTCCTGCACCCCACGTGCTTGCTGCTGCTGGGGGTCCCACCCCGGAGCTCTCAGTCCCCCCATTTGCAGATTAAGAAACTGAGACTCAGGAGACACAAACAGCCTCTCCTCCTTCTTGGAGGGAGGGTGGCGGCAGTAGGGTACTGTCGGGAAGAATCGAGAGTGATGCTGAGATTGGGAAATGCATCAATAAATAAAAGATGTGTGTGTTCTGCCTGGCGCAGCTCTCCGCTTACCTCTGCGTTCATCATCTCTGTTTCATAACGCTAAGTTAAAAAAACAAAACCTGAGGGTAATACAAATGATTTACACCATCGAAATGCAAATGAACGTTATCCAGTGGAAGGCGTTGGGCGAAGGCCTGACATTCTGGCCAATCGTGCGTCTCCAAGTGAATGAACATCAACATCTCCTGTGGCCTGGGTTCTCTGGGCCGGTGGTGCCATCGCTACGGCCCCTCACTAGTTGTGGAGTTAAGATTTATTTATTTATGCATACAAGAGCTGGGGTACAGGCCAGAGGCGTGGGGAGTAAGAAGATTCACCAGAGACAGAGCAGGGAGCAGAACAGGCAGATGGACTGAAACACACTGCTGAGGGGAGCAGCGGGGAGGCAGGAGAGGTCTGCTGCGCCATGTGGGTCCCCTCCCTGGCCGGGGATCGAACTGGCGCTGCTGTGCCCTGGATACTTCTCAGTGCGGCCCTCAACCCGCTGCGCCACCAGGGAGGTCCATTAAATGCGATCTTTGACACCTTCGACAAGTGCACTAGAATCGTAGTCTTACCTCCATTTAAAAATAATCCTGGTGAGTCCTCTCGCCTCCCGCACCCCTGGGCTGTGCCCCAGTTCTTGTATGCATGAATCTTTGAAAAAGATAAAAATAACCCTAGCCTGTACCCACCGAATGAAACCCTCCATTTGGGAGGTTAAGGAAACATGAAACTAAACAGGCAATGTGAGATAGGGAAGTGGTGGGCCTGGGTGGTAGCTGAATCTAAGCAGTTGGGTGTATGCTGTGTGCGGTTCTTTGTACCCCGTCTTTTGTGTCTCCCCATCTCATTCCATCACTGGGGGGTGCATAAAGACAATGCAGAAAGCTACACAGGATCCACCTCTGCCCAGTGAATGCTTCACAGCTGCACCTGGCTGTGGCACCTGCTGGGGGTCGAGGACCATGAAACCCCAAGGTTATGTTTCCCTGTCGTCCAATGGGCTAGAAGCTGCAAACACAAATTAAATTGATTTATAGAAAATCAATATGGTGACACCTCGCATACTCCTAAGCTGGAGGGCAGGATGGGCCCGTCACGGGAATGGCAAATGCCGATTTGCTGACAGTTTCATGCAGTCTCGTGTAAGCCTCGCCCTGCCCACAGTGGGGCCGCTGGGAGCTCCGTGTATATGATGGAGAGAGTAGCTGGTTGCCCCAAAGCCACACCACCAGTCGGAGGTACCAGTCTGAAGCCCGGGCCGGGGAGCCCAAAGTAACCAGCATTGGACCCCGGAATTAAGTGCAGGGGCCGGGGTTCTCCTGCCCGGAGACTCTTACCCAGCGGGGTGAGCTAGGGCCCCACTCGCTACTGAACCAACCAACAGCTTGTCACTGATGGAGAAGCACAGACTGGCAGACATGGCGCTGCACGGGGTGAATTCTAGTGCATGATGGGAAGCAAAACACTGGCAAGGAAGGTGTGTCAGAAAACTCATCGTGACCAATGCAGGGGACAGAAATGTGTGGCTGGGACCCAGAGGCCATGGGGACAAGCTGATGCCAGCAGAATCACCCAGTGCCAGGCCTGGGACCGTCTGGGACAAAAAAGCTGTTGACTGTTTCTCCAACACTCCGTACATCCAGCGCCGAGTCGTTCTGTCTTACAGATGGGAAGCCAAAGCCCGGAGAGGGCGTGGACTTGTCTAAGACCCCACAGCTAGAAACAGGCAGAGCAAAGGCTTGGGAATCCCAGCACCGGCTTAGCGTCAGCCCTCAAGGTGTAAGTGCTCTCGGTCTCAGGCCTGAGCTGGCTCTGTGGCTTCGTCTCCAAATCTACCTAGTCAGGGTTCATTCTCATAGGCAAGGTTTGGGGGTCAGAGGAGAATCTTGGGACATGGGTGGTGTTATCCCCATCTGGAGACATGGGAACACATGATGGGTCTTGTGAAATCTTGAAGACAAGCAGGCATTGTAGCCCCATCTTACAGAGGAACAAAAATTACAAATGCATGGCATCCCAGTCTTTAACACTCTTATTCTTCACATCTGACCAGGCTGCTGTCATTCTACTTCTCAGATTTGGGGCCCGCTAGAAATGCGTGGGGACCAATGATGTGGCATCTGGAGTATAAACACCTCTGCCCCTTCTCTACTCCTTTCTCTAAGGGACCTCCCAGCACTCTGTGTCAGGGTGTGCTCCTGGGGAGCCCCAGCTGGCACAGAGTCCCTCAGGACAGAGACCACTGCCCCACCATGCCCCAACCAAACTTTCAGGGGAAAGCCCACCGAGACTGACTCCTCCCTACTTCTTGAGTGTAAAATCCACACACCTAAAATACAGAGTGGGTCATGGTTCTCCGGCGCATACACAACCCTCTCCCTTGCACAAGGATCTGCAGGCTTTTTCTTAAAGGACCAGTGTTGGTGTAATCTCTGGAGGTGAAAGTCTTGATGTTGTGTTGGGTGACGCAGAGATGAGTCCAGCAGACAAGATGTCAGTATGGAGAAAGAGGGCTACTGCTCTCCTAGGCAAATAGCAAACCTCCTATCTTCTCCGTAACTTTTATCGAACAGGAGAACAAGTAATGAGCATGTGTTATTTGCTTAAAAAAAAAAAAAGCGCAGCGCAGAAGTTCAAGGATGCATAACTGTGTGCCAAACCCGCCTGCATGTAACCAGCCACTACGATCATCTAACAACTTTTTGTTTCCTTGTTGTCTTCTTCCAGACTGAAAGAGTGTCTGCCTCGATCTTAACAGCCGTGGGCAACTCCTGTTAGCGTGGCTTGTGTGCAAGTCTGCAAGGATCTCAGCATAGCACTCCTTTCTGTCCTTGACTATTGCTTATGCCTCTTGCAGCCTCTGGCCTCCTCCAACAGACCAGCTCTTGAATATTTTGGTGCCATGGGTCGTACGGACCCTCTGTAGCTACTCAACCCTGCAGGGCAGAGTCCGTCAGAAGAGGACAGCGGCTGTTCCAGTAACACCGATTTCCACGGGGGCCGGCCTAGGCCACGACACATCTGCAGGGTCCAGTCCTTTGTCTCACCAGCCGCCACGCTCTGCCCTGCCCCTAGCCCGCCTGAGTTGAAGCCCTTGCTGACTGTGCACCAGGTGACTCAGAACCCACTATGGGCTGATTCTGGGGACTTTCAGGATCTCTCCTGCCGGGTGAAGCTGCGGGTTATTCCACAAAGCAAACGAACCAAGTTTGCTGTAAATGGGGAAAAATGTTCCCCAAGATCATGGCATGTGGTGAGAGCCACTGTCTCCCTCACTCACTCTTGCACCCTCATCTATACTGCACCCCTCGTCTGTGTAGCATGCTTTCTCATGTGCCTCCCAGCCCCCCGAGTTCCTGAAGTGTCTGACTCCACTCCCAGTCACGGGAGCGATGTCTGAGCCAGGCCCGGCAAGTGGAACCCCCATCATGTGAGGTTTCGGGGAGAAGCACATGGCCCAGCTGGACCAGTGAGGACAATGGGGGAACTGCTAGGCCAGGGGAACATGCACTCAGGGAAGCCACTGGTCATCCCAGCCAATACTGGGGGCCTGTCTGAAGAATGAAGCCAAGAGAGGGAGGGCCCTGCTGGTCTCAGGCAATGTTAAAGTACCTACTATGTGCCAAGCTCTGAGCTACATCTGTGATCCCAGGATGAGTCGAACTTGGTGGGTTCTGCTTCCCAAAGAGCCACCTATGAGCTAGGGCCTCCCTGGTGGCACAAGGGGTTAAGCGTCGCACTATGAAGCATCGGCAGGTACTGCAGCGCGAGTTCTATCCCCAGCCAGGGAGGGGACCCACATGGTGCAGCCGACCTCTCCTGTTTCCCCGCTGCTCCCCTCAGCAATGTATTTCAGTAGCTCCGCCTGTTCTGTTCCCCAGTTTGTCTCTGGCAAATCCTCTACCCCCCTGCACCACTGGCCTACACATCCCAGCTCTTATATGCAAAAATAAATAAATCTTTTTTTTTAAAGATTTATTTATTTATGCATACAAGAGCTGGGGTACAGGCCAGAGTCTTGGGAGGTGAGAGGATTCACCAGACACAGAGTGGGGAACAGAACAGGCAGATCCACTGAAACACACTGCTGAGGGAAGCAGCGGGCGAGGCAGGAGAGGTCTGCTGCTGCGCCATGTGGGTCCCCTCCCTGGCCGGGGGCAGGGATCGAACTCATGCTGCAGTGGCTGCGGTTTGCTTCATAGTGTGTTGCTTAGCCCACTGTACTACCAGGGAGGCCCAAAAATAAATCAATCTTAAAAAAAAAGAATGTTTAAGATGGCACCTGGGTTGGCAGGGGAAAGTGGATGGAGGGAGCAGTTAAGTCTGGACCCAGCAGAGCGACAAACTCAGTCATTTTCCCAGGGAGCGGTGGAGCTGAACCAGCCACCCAGAGTCGTCCAGGCCTTTCCAATGGGCAGTCATCGGTCACTGCATGTGGCCTTGGGGTGGGCCTGAAGGGCTCAAGGACTGCCGCCCTCTCTGCACCCCCAGAGCTGAGACAGTAAGTACTCCCTCCAAGGGGGATGTGTACAGCGCCCCTAGATGCTCACTGCATTATCACCCCCAGAGGCAGAGAGCATCCCCCCACTATCTCCACCTCTGGGTGACGACACTGAGCCTCAGCTGGGTAATCGGCCTTGCCCGTGTCCTACAGACAGGAAGCCGCCAGGATGCAGCCTCAAGCGCCACCGGCTCTCTCACCACCGCCCGGTGATATGCAAGCCCGCGCCAAGCAGCTAAAAGCACAAGACCCACACCCGAGTCACTTCCCGGCGGCTGGCAGGCCTGTCATCCAGCGCCTCTCCGTTTTGCCTGCAGCCTGAAGGCGAGGTGGCTTCCCAGCCCGCACCCATCCATCCGCTCGTGTTTATTCAGTGCACAGTCAACAGCTGCCGGGCCGGGCTGCCAGCTCCGCGCGCCTCGGGATGCTTCCCTCCACCCGTAGCTGTTCTCTTCTGCTGCCTTTTTCTGGGAAGCTCCACTGTTCGTCCCTTTCTCCTTCCCAGCGGTGTGGCTGGATTTCAGAGGAGCCCGGAATGGGGGCAGGGAGGCTGGATAAAATAATATCCAGGATGTGGTGGAGGGTGGGGAGCTGGTGGGGGGAGTGACTGCAGCGTTTCTGCTTTGGATCCCGGCCCAGTTTCATTTTGACTTTTTTCTCTCTTTTTACCAACATGTAGCTTTGTAACACCGCAGGCCATGGTCAGTCAAAGGCCTTGCTTGTTAGTGTGGGCTAAGAGCATGGATTTATAAGGCCAGCGACCTGGGGTCTTGATCTTCGTCTTGCTGTGTGACCTTGGTCAGCAATCTTTACCTCTCTGAGCTCCTGTGAAGCAGCTTTATGAGTTCATCTTGAAGACCCATTTGGTGGCTGGATATAAGATCGTTGGGAGGGATAGTGGGTATACAAGGTGTTTCATAAGCAAGATGCGTGTCATTAGTAATCCTCTAGTTAGTTTCTCTGATCGGACTGTCCACAGGCCTGTCCTCCGGCAACTTGGACACTGGTCCAAACTGGTGTGGCGCTTTGTAGTTTACCACATGCTACTTACATACTTGTCTATGCAAGGACTGCTCCAACCTGCAAAGCAGACCTCTCTTTGACCAATTCTGTCCACTCTTCAGCCCTCGCCTCCTTGCTCCCCCGCCCCCTGGAACAGCAGTCCTCACACTGGTTCTGTAAAGAAGCAAAGGGCCAATGTTTTAGCCTTCACGGCCCTTCTACCCCTGGAGCCGGGGAGCGTGGAAGCAGCCCCAGGCCATCCAGAAACACACGGCCCAGACTGTGCTTCAATACAGCTTTGTCTGCAGACATTGAAATTTGAATTTCATATATTTTCAGGAGGCATAAATTATTATTTTGTTTAAAAACGCATTCAAAACTGTGAAAGCCACTCCAGGTTTGTGAACTGTACAAAAAGCAGACTGGAGTCAGATGTGGCCTGTGCGTCTTACTTTGTTCTAGAAGGTCTTGGTTCCTGCCCCCCCAGGCAGGCTCCATGAAGGACCCTCGTTGGGGCATCCACAGGGCCCTTGAGTTACCCCTTCCCAGCACTGACAACAGACCTGAACAAAGGCCATTGAATTTATCTCTTAACTCCTCGGAGGACTATGAGCTATTCGAGAGAGGCACCGGGTCTCGTTCTGCTAAACCAGAACACAGTAGGTACTCAACAAGAACGTGTCCATCAAGTCCAGGCATGGATAGCTCCATAACCAATACCATGAAGAAGCAAATGGCATGTTATGATGCCCCATTTATGATAAATCCATTTTATAGATGTGGAAACTGAGATTCAGAGAAGGAAAGGGGTTATGTCAATATTTCACAGCTGTAAAAATGACTGAGCTGTGGTCTCAAACCTCCAAAGAAAGAATGAAAGAGACAGCATTAATTGAGCAACTACTATGTGCCAGAGGCAGTGTTGTGGGCGTCACATCCTCATTTGACTCTCCGTTTACTGAGCACCTACTGTGTGCCAGAACCTGCCAACAGGTACAGTCTCATCCTTTGGGGCCGGAGGTGGTCAGAGCCCTGGGCTGTGAGTTCTCCAAGACAGGACCATGCCTGTCTAACTAAGCACTGGGTTGCAGTGACTTGCTCTGCACCAGCAAAAAGCAGGGTGTTCAAAGACCACTCCTGGCACAGTAAGTGCCCACCCAACATGGGGTCAGTAGCTGTGTCTTAAGTTTCCATATGTTAACTCTTCATCTCCTGTCACCATGTTCTCAGAGCACAACCTGCTAATCAGACTACTAAACCCGCAGATGATTTTTTTTTTTTCAGAGAGTGAAAGCAAAGTAAAAAGCATTGCCATCCCTGCCAGCTGCAGCCAAATCCAGAGTCACCTAGGTCATTCACCTACAATAATAGCTGCCTCTCCACCATGATATTACCCTCCTCCAAATATACAAATTTTTTAAAAGATTTTATTTATTTATGCATACAAGAACTGGGGTACAGACCAGAGATGGGGGTGGTGAGAGGGTTCATCAGAGACAGAGTGGGGAGCAGAACAGGCAGATGCACTGAAATACACTGCTGAGGGGAGCAGCGGGTAGGCAGGAGAGGTCTGCTGCGCCATGTGGGTCCCCACCCCAGCCAGCGGCAGGGATCGAACTTGCGAAGCAGTGGCTACAGTCTGCTTCAGAGTGTGTTGCTTAACCCATTACGCCACCGGGGAGGCCCCCAAATATACAAATTAATGAAGCAAAGGCCTGGATGTGCAGGCAGCAGGGGGACAGTCAAGGGCATCGCTACTGATCCAGGCGCCCACTTCTGCACAGTAGCAAGACACAGAGGGGGCAGCACCATTTCAGGTGGGGAGGGGGTGTGTGGCCGCCAGGTTGGCGCTCCAGAATGAGTAAGTTCAGCGTGACTGCCAGCCCAGCGGTCCCAGGTGGGCCCCCCTCCAAGTGGCCCCCAACTATGCATGGGGGTTTGATTTCCAGTGCAAACCACGCCCCGGTGGGCGGGTTCCATGAAGCAGGCCCCAAGTTGGGGGCGATACCAGGGCGGAAAGGAGCTTATTTCCGTGGTGGCTTCTTGGCGGCGTCCCAGGTATAGGCGTAGCCCCTGGCAAGACCAGCGGACCCCACTTGTTGACTTGTAGTAAGCTTTAATGATGGAATAATATTTACACAGCAAACTCCCCAGGAGGTGTTCTAAACACTGTAAAGGGGATTTTCGGAGCTTAATGAGCTTGGAGAAGTCGAGACAGGATAACGGGGCGACTGGTGGCTCTAATCTGATCTGGCACCTTCCACGCAGTCAGACTTGATGGGCGGAGCCGCTTTGGAGAGCTGGAGAAAGTTGCTGGTTCTCTCAGCAACCCTTCTCCTCGCCCCGCCCCTCCCCCGACTGTGACGCTTTTAATGCCACGTGGGCACCGTGGGCACCGCAGGGGCTGTAGCCACCAAGGACTCCCAGGCTACATGTCGGGGTGTTCATCGACAGACTGTGTGCGGATGGGGGTGTGGGGAGCTGGGGAGACGACAGGAGGGTGGGGAAAGACCTAAGCACCTCTTCCTTCTTTTCTCTAAGAACAGCCAAGAACTTCTAAATCTTTAGAAACAAAACCAACAAAAACCTGGGTGTTCGGATGTTGGAAACAGAGTCCGGTCTGCGTCTGCCTGGGGGTGCCCTGGACTTAGCCGCACCCCATTCCTTCATCTGAAGCTGCGGAGCTGCTTCTCGGAAAGAGAGCCTGACATCAGACGCCGGCTCTAGAGTCACGGGTTCAAACCCTGCCTGAGCCTGCCGCCTCCTGGTGGAGTCTCTCCGGAGGCCTCTCCACACCTCAGCTTCGTCAGGTGTGACGCGGGGGTGTTGCGTAGGACCCGTCATGGGCCTGCTGTGGCAAGTGTGTCAGTGAGGAGACTGTAAAAAACTTTAAAAGAAGTCCTTCCCGAGGCCTCCCTGGTGGCACAGCGGGTTGAGCGCCGCACTGTGAGGCATCCACCCCACAGCAGCGCAAGTTCAATCCCCGGCCAGGGAGGGGACCCACAGGCGCAGCAGACCTCTCCTGCCTTGCCCGCTGCTCCCCTCAGCAGCATGTTTCAGTCCATCTGCCTGTTCTGCTCCCCGCTCTGTCTCTGGTGGATCCTCTCACCCCCGTGTCTCTGGCCTGTGCCCCAGCTCTTGTGTGCATAAACAAAGAAATATTTTTTTAAAAAGGAAAGAAAGCACAGAAGACCAGACTGTCTAGGACCTGACAACCACGTGGCTCCTTGCGAGTCTCCAGCTGGACACTGGAGCTCCTGGAAACACGCAGCCACTGGACACGGCAGCTCAGGTGCGCCCACGCCAGCTCCTGCAGACCCCAGATCCCCACAGGGCCCTCTGCTCACTGTGTGGCGACTAAGTGCATTTTGAATCTTCATCTGGTTATCCATGCTTCCTTGGGAATCTGAACTAGCCATTCTGAACTTCAGCCTCCTCTGCAAGATGGAGAAAGGAAACTTCTCACGCACAGCTTTGCTGTGAAGTTGGAGTGTCGTGGCCCACACAGAGCCCCTGGCATGGAATGTTCTTTGCAAGCGGGACTCCTGGCCCCCAGGGCTCTCAGACCTGCAAGTTTAGTGCCAGAGGAGATGTCTAAAAATAAGGGCGGTGCTCATTGGCTTCCTCCTAAGACGGTCTCCTATTGGCCTGTCCCGGTCACATGACTGCCCTTTGGCCTGAGGGCTGCATTCGAGGGGCTGGCTGTGATGACACTGTAAGGGTTTTTATCTTTTTTTTTTTTTTAAGATGTATTTATTTATGCATACAAGAGCTGGGGTACAGGCCAGAGGTGCAGGGGGTGAGAGGATCCACGAGACAGAGTGGGGAGCAGAACAGGCAGATCCACTGAAACACACTGCTGAGGGGAGCAGCGGGTAAGACAGGAGAGGTCTGCTGCTGCGCCATATGGGTCCCCTCCCTGGCCGGGGGCAGGGATCGAACTCATGGGGCAGTGGCTGCGGTTTGCTTCATAATGAATGCTTATCCCACTGCCCCACTGCCCCTGTAAGGGTCTTTAATCTTAAGGAGACTGGGCACACTTTGTGGAAGAGAAAAGTAATATTCACTAAAGACCATCTCAGTTCCTCTGTGACCTTGGGTAAATTTGTAAATAGCACTGCAGAATTCTCCCCAAGACAGCGGTCCTCTGCTGAGTGTTTAGAAGTCACATAGGAAGAAGGACAAATTTACCCCATCCTCGGTTATCCTTTCTAGGAGTTCTGAGACAGAGAAATGTATGTGGGAGATAAGTCAGCCTGTGCCCTTGGAATTCCGAAGGTTTATTCATTTTTCATATTGATGTAAAATCGAACTGGGAAGAAGGAGCTGATGAACTTTGCACTAAACTTCAATGGGCCCCAGATCTTCCTTTTCACTAACATTTTGTTGTAAAAAATTTTTCAAAGAAAGCGAAGTTGAAAGAAGTTTATAGCAGGGCCTCCCTGGTGGCACAGGGGGTGAAGCACCCCACTGTGAAGCATCCTCAGTCACTGCAGCACGAGTTCAATCCCAGCCAGAGAGCTGACCCACATGGCACAGCAGACCTCTCCTGCCTCCCTGCTGCTCCCCTCAGCAGTGTACTTCAGTTGATCTGCCTGTTCTGCTCCCCACTCTTTCTCTGGTGAAAGCTCTCACCCCCTGCACCTCTGGCCTGTACCCTAGTTCTTGTATGTATAAATAAATAAAATCTTTTGAAAAAAAGTTTATAGCAAACATTTCATAATGTTTATATCCTTGGCCTAATTCCTACTGTTAGTATTGGTGTACTTACCTTATTTATCTAACCTGTCTACTCATCCAACCTATCCATCTCTTAACCCACTTTATTTGAGGCATTTCAAGCAAACATTTTAGCCATGCAATATCAACATGTGTTTATAATTTTTACATTAAAATATATGAGTGTACTGAAATGTATTTAATCATATATATGCAGACAATTCGTTTCGTCAAAGACAAACACCTGTGTCACCCAAACTCCTCATTATTTCCACCCTGGGCCTCCCTGCCTCCACTCTCCTTCCATCCACCGCTTTCCAGCAAAGACATTTTTCTAAAAGTCTGGTTGTGCCTTTTATGGCAGATGGCGCTTTCCAAGTGGACTGCAGCGAGTTCCCCATCCCTCATGTTTGCCTGAAGATGTGATGTTGGCTTTTCTCCCACAAAGAGGCGAGGTTGTTGTTTGCGTGGAAGATACAAGGAGACATCTGAAGCTGGGCTATAATAGGAGACACTCAGCCCCGGAGGAGCTGCCCTGGTGTGATGAAGCCCAGGCTTCACAAAGAAGCCAATGAATTAATGTTATGTATCAACTATACTTCAATAAAAAATAAATTCAAAAAAAAAAAAAAGCCAAGCATAGATGCACGTGTGGATGTACCAGCCCAGAGCTGGCGCTGAGATCCCAGCCACCAGCACCAACACATGAGCGGGAAAAGTCCCCAGAACAACTCTGAACTCAGCCGCCACCCCAGAGGTACCTAGCTGAGACCTGTCAGCCCCAGAGTGGTAAGAGACCAACTAGCATGAGTGTTGTTTTTTGAAATGTGTCGATTTGGGGCTGATTCATTTTGCAATCAAAGTTATTACTAGAGAATTCCCCTGTCTAGAACCCTCCAGTAGTTTCTGAGTGTCTTCAGAACAAAGCTGCATTCCTTATCCCAGTCTGCAGGCCCTGTGTGGTCTGGCCCTGCCCTTCCCCCCACATTCCTTTCTCAGCCCCTCTGAACAATGCAGAGTCCTCAGATAAACTCATTCTCACTTCAGTCTTTCCTCAAGTTTTCTTCTCTGCTAAAAGCATTCTCCCCACTCCTACCCAGCTGTTCCACCTCCTCCATCCTGCCCTTTGTCTAAAAATTTCCTGTGTATTCTTCAAGTCTCAGCTTAGATGTCACCTCTTCCAGGCAGCCTTCTCGGATTGCCCTTTTTTGGGTCAGGTGTCTTCCCCGGGCTTCCACTACTCCCATTGCTCCATTGCTCCTGCTGCTTCCCTCAGCTCAGCATTAGTGACTCTGTTGTATAAATATCTGTTTGCTTCTCCTTCCCTGATAGGCTATCAGCCAGTGGAGACCAAATACTGTGCCTGATTTATTTACTATTGAATTTTCAGTGCAAAGAGTGGGCCTGCCACACAATAGGTGCCCCAAAATTGTTGATTGAATGATGGACTGACTCACTGACATCCACGTCCTCTCAGTTCCCCCTGGTCTAGTTTCTCTGATACACACAAGTCAATCTGAAGTGCTGACCCATCCTGGTAGATATCTGTTTCCTACCTTGTGACCCTTCCCCGCCTTCCCATTTCTCCGTTAAGCAAGTCAGACTGCAGAGTGCCCTGATCCATATTGCCACCTTCTGGAGACTACAACCTCTCCAGAAAAACGAGAGTGGAATTTGTTTCTGGAGCCTCCTGCCATGACCCCTGGGCCCCCCAGATGGAAAGACAGGACTGTGCGGCTCACACAATCAGCTTTCACTGCACGGCCACCCCAGGGTCCTAGGTGAGGGCACAGGTGATGTGATGACAGGTGACAGGTGCAAGAGCAGACAATAGCCATAAGCCGGTCCTGGCTCCTCAGTCAGTGGGGTTGCAAGTGAAGAATGGATCGGGGTCAGTTGCTGGAGAAATAACTCCCACTTTCCCCGTTAGGAGGAGTACGTCTGGACTGCTTTGAGATTTCTGCAGACCAATCTGTGGCTGCAAAGCCTATTTGCTTCTATTTCCTTATTACAGATGAAGAAAATGAGGCTTGGCACCCAGAACAGGTGTCTCTGATGTCACTAAATGTACCAATCCAGTGATGAGGCAGGAAATAAAATCCAATCTAGGTATTTTAAGCAGAATAGGATTTAATACAGGGATTTAGGGGCACCCAGAAGCATCAGAAGAGCAGAAGGAGGAAGTTCTAGGTGGAGTCTCTTGGAACAACACACAGGAAAGAGGCATCTGGGGAGACTCCTGGAATCATGCCAAAGCTAGAAGCTGCTGCGTGCCTGCCACGGGTCTTGGGAGTGAGTGTGGGGCACAGAGGGAGGCCTTTGCTGCAGGTAAGTCTCCAGCTTGCACGATTGCACTCACCTTCATCAGAACTACATGCCACTAGTGCAGCTTCCAACCAGCCTCTGGAATCTCACTCAGTGCCTCCCTAGTCCCGGATGAATCTGCATCCCAGAAGCTAGCAGCAAGGAAGTGCAGAAAGAGAGGTTTGGTTTTCCTACTTCTCCAAGCTGAAGGAGATGGAGAGGAAGTTGGAGCAGAGCTCAGGACACATAGTCCAGAAGCCTGGGGCTGAAGCCCCACTCTGCCACTCTGTAACTGCGTGTTGTTTATTGTTACCATGATAGGGTGATGCAGGCAGCCACGCAGCCACAGGAGTGTTGAGAGGGTTAAATGAGCAGGTGTGTGTACTGTGCAGAGTAAAGAGCCTGGAATAGCTGAAGTCCTCCAGTAAGAGGGTAAGCTGTGAGCCTTGGATCATTACTGTTTCAGAAAAGAATACCAAAAAAAGATTACACAACCATACAAAATATTTTTGTACTACTTCTGGGGTCAAAAAGTCCTTGGGGAAATATAATTTGGATGCAGAATTCTTGAATTTCCAGAACTCTTTTTACCCCTTGCCTTTTGGGGAGAGTGGAAAGAACACTTGGAGTCTGTCGCTGGAGGAAAGCCCTCCATATGGACGATGACACGGCGCACTTGTCAGCCAGGGAGCTGGATGGACCAGCAGAGGGAGGGCGAAGGGAGGGTTCTCGGTGTAAGTTCTCCCAACAACAGACAAACAGCTCACTTTGCTCTGACCACGGAGTAGGTGAGGAAGGGGGTGGAAGAGCCTCTCCACCCAGTGTCTGGGAGAACTGGACTCAGTATTCTTCTGTTCCTAGGGAAGCAGCTGGGGGAGGGCAGCCAGAGAAATCAGCCTGAGGAAAGCCAGTACCTTCTAAGTCCATCTCTGAGCCCCCCCCCCCACCAATCTGCATGAAGGGAAGGGAAGAGGAGGGAAAGGGAGGGGAGGGCAGGGGAGGAGAGGGGAGGAGAGGGGAAGGCAAGTCATATTCCCTCCAGGAGCTTCTACTTTTTTTTTTTTTTTTAAGATTTTATACATTTATTTTTGCATAGAAGAACTAGGCCAGAGGTAGATTCACCAGAGACAGAGTGGGGAGCAGAACAGGCAGATGGGCTGAAATACACTGCTGAGGGGAGCAGCGGGCGAGGCAGGAGAGGTCTGCTGCATCACATGTGGGCCAGCTTCGTGGCCGGGATCAGCCCTGCTGTGGCCGAGATTTAACCCCGAGCCACCAGAAAGGCCTGCTTCTACTTTCTTACCTGCAAAATGGGGGCAATCACTTCTCCTCTACCAGACTGTGATGACGACAAAAGCCAGGTCATCACTGCATGCAGTTTACCTGCCTCTAGCCCCCAACCGCATCTTTCTGCCCAAAGTCAGTAGCATTTGTATGCTAAGGCCCAAGGAGAGCATGGGGTGTGATCTTGGGGAACACGTCTGCTCTAGGTGTCTGCCTCTCTGAAGCTGGGTGCTCTGCTGCAGCAGCCGAGGCATCGTTTATAAATAAGCCAACATTTCCCCCTCAGGGAGCAGTGCAGAGAGAGGAACAGAGATTCTGACCAGGCAGGAACAGCTGCAGGGAGACCCTTTCCTACCGTAGTTCCCAGGGTCTTAGTGCAGTAGCTGCTCACAGCCATGGTGCCATGGGAGAGTGAGACCAGTTTGTTTTCGCTTTTTTAAAGATGTATTTATTTATGCAGACAAGAGCTGGGGCACAGGCCAGAGGTGTGGGGAGGTGAGAGGAGCCACCAGAGACAGAGCTGGGAGCAGAACAGGCAGATGGACCAAAATAACTGCCGAGGGGAGCAGCAGGCGAGGCAGGAGAAGTCTGCTGCACCATGTGGGTCCCCTCCCTGGCTGGGGATCGAACTCGCGCTGCAGTGCTCCATAGTGCTATGCTTTACCCCTTGCGCCACCAGGAAGGCCCAAGCAAGGCCAGTTTGGAGAAGAGAAAGGGCACTCCTTGCAGGGCTGGTGCTGAGTCAGAAGATGCCACCAGCCGTGCCCCTCCCGACACAAGCCGCTACGCTCCTGCAGCCAGGTCCCCAGCCCGCGGCAGAGAATGAGTTCTTCAGGAGTAGCTGCCAGCGTCCCGGACCGGGGTCGCAGGCATGGTAGCCGGATGCCCATTTGGGATCCTGAGGACGCTGGCCCGGGAGGACAAGCAGGACCCAGTGGGGAGGCCTGAGCAGCCCGCCTGGCAGCGGGGCCCAGGCCTGGCTGTCTGCACCATATTGCTCACCGTCTGGCAAATAGGCAGATTTTCACAAACCAGATTCCTCTTCACATGCCTGGGCCCTTCCTGTCCAACTGTTCTGGCATCTGTTTCTTTTAAAATGTATTTATTACGCTGAGAGGAATAATAATGGGGCTGGGGCTGAGGCCCTGGAAGCTGTGGCAGTCCCTCCGCTGTGGCAGCCGCTACCAGGGCCTCCTCTGGAGGCAGTTGTGCTGGGGAGATGGCACGGGCAGTGGTGTTGGGAGATGGCACGGGTGGCAGTGTTGGGAGATGGCACGGGCGGTGGTGTTGGGGAGATGGCACGGGCGGTGGTGTTGGTAGATGGCACGGGCGGTGGTGATGGGAGATGGCACAGGCGGTGGTGATGGGAGATGGCACAGGCGGTGGTGTTGGGAAGTGGCCCAGGCGGTGGTGTTGGGGAGATGGCACGGGCAGTGGTGTTGGGGAGATGGCACAGGCGGTGGTGTTGGGGAGATGGCACGGGCGGTGGTGTTGGGAGGTGGCATAGGTGGTGGTGTTGGGGAGATAGCACAGGCGTGGTGTTGNCACGGGCGGTGGTGTTGGGGAGATGGCACGGGTGGTGGTGCTGGGAGATGGCATGGGCCATGGTGTTGGGAGATGGCACAGGCAGTGGTGTTGGGAGGTGGCACAGGCGGTGGTGTTGGGAGGTGGCATAGGTGGTGGTGTTGGGGAGATCACACAGCCGTGGTGTTGGGGAGATGGCACGGGCGGTGGTGTTGGGAGGTGGCACAGGCAGTAGTGTTGGGAGATGGCACAGGTGGTGGTGTTGGGAGGTGGCATAGGTGGTGGTGTTGGGGAGATCGCACAGGCGTGGTGTTGGGGAGATGGCACGGGCAGTGGTGTTGGGGAGATGGCACGGGTGATGGTGTTGGGAAGATGGCACAGGCACAACCTGGAGACAGCCTACCCTGCTCGTGGGAGTCAGGGAGCCCCTAGACATTGCCTGAGTTGGGGTTGAATGGGAAAGACCACGGACAGTATGGGGGGGTTGGGTGAGAGTCCATTGTGATAGGCCTGGCCTCAGGCATAGTCTGAGCCTCAGCTTTCTCCTCTATGTAATGGGA
Source organism: Galemys pyrenaicus (assembly GCA_019455555.1). NCBI lineage: Eukaryota > Metazoa > Chordata > Mammalia > Eulipotyphla > Talpidae > Galemys > Galemys pyrenaicus. Next base: position 7,353,825 of record JAGFMF010011719.1, on the reverse strand, counting down.
GCACAGCCCTCTATCTCCAAAGCGATTTGTGTTTGTTCTGCCTCTGAGTCGTCATGATAGAATATGCTTATGGAGCTCAGTCTCACCTGCACACTTGAGAATGTGCATCCATCCATCACCCATCAGATTGTTCAATGAGCAAATTACCACCTGCAAGATGGTTTTAATGATGCTGTAGAAGAAAACACGGAAGTACCCACAGAAGACCCCCTAATCCGTCAGGCTCTATGTGAGCAGTCCTCCCTGGTGGCCTACGGGTTAAGTCTCAGCACTGTCACGGCTGCTGCCTGAGTTCAATCCCCGGCCAGGGACTGACCCACATGGCACAGCAGACCTCTACTACCTGACCCACTGCTCCCCTCAGCAGTGCTTCTCAGTAGACGCACCTGTTCGGTTCCCTACTCTGTCTTTGGTGACTCCTCTCACACCCTACATCTCTGGCCTACACCCCAGTTCTTCTATGCAAAAATAAATAAAAGCTCAGTGAAGTAAGTCAGAATGCAAAAGAAAAATACCAGATGGTTCCTCCCCTAGGAGGAATATAAGGAACCAAATAAGGACCAAGGAAAGGAATAAGAACAACAATAATAATAACAATGAGAAAGAAACAAAAACCAAAAATGAAAAGACAAGGACAAACTGGGGACACTTGGTGGGGAGGGAGGAGGGGAAGGGTGGAGGGCAGATGGGAGCACGGGGGACTGAGGTGATGGTGCACTGGTGTTACGGTGATGGGGAATACATGGGGATTACAATCAATGTCAAATATATGTAAATTTAAAAAATTTATATTAAAAAAAACAAAGGAAAAAAAAAAAAAACAGGGTCTCCCTGGTGGCGCAAGGGGTTGAGCGCCGCACTGCAGGGCTTCTGTAGCCACCGCAGCAGAAGTTCAATCCTTGGCCAGGGAGGGAACCCACATGGTGCAGCAGACCTCTCCTGCCTTCCCGCTGCCCCCCTCAGCTGTATTTTGGCCAATCTGCCTGTTCTACTCTTCAGTGACTCCTCTCACCTCCCCACACCTCTGGCCTGTACTCCAGCTCTTGTATGCAATAATGAATAACATCTTAAAAATAAATAAATAACAGAATATATGTGAGTGGAGATTCACGAGCCCAGCTGCCCTCGTGTCAGGCTGCTGCGCTCCTTGCAAACACCGAATCTTCCAGTATTTCAGTGGCTGTTTAAGAGATGTTGCTTTGTCTCGCTAAAGAAGATGGGATACACTGAGACTCAGGGAGGTAAAGCAACGTGTCCAAAACCACACAGCAGATACACGTGAATTAGGCTTTTACTGTCGGTTGAACACCTTGGACTCCTATTTAACCATTTTGCAGGGGGACCTCGCTGGGGACACAGCGGGTTGGGAGTCACACTGTGAAGCATCCTCAGCACAGCAGCGCGAGTTTGATCCCTGGTCAAGGAGGGGACCCACATGGCGCAGCAGACCTCTCCTGCCTCGCTCGCTGCTCCCCTCAGCAGTGTATTTCAATCCTTCTGCCTGTTCTGCTCCCAGCTCTGTCTCTGGTGATTCCTCTCACCCCGCCCCCCAGCTTCTGGCCTGTACCCCAGTTCTTGTATGCATAAATAGATCTTTAAAAAATAAATAAATAAATAAAGATCGTTGCAAGTTTACAGAGATCAATTGTTGCCCAGATCCTATTTATTTTTACCGCAGTCCTATGCACTGGCTAGAAAGGAGGGTGAGTCCCCCATGACTGATGGGGAAACTGAGGCTTAGAGGCAGAAAGCGATCTCCCCGAACTTACAAAGCAAGCCAGCTGCAGCACTATCTGCAAACACAAAAACAAGAACAAATGACCATCCACCTGAGCCTCCCACCCTGCATGCATTCTTTTTCTAACTTAATAAGTACCAGATAGAATTGATTCCAAAATGCATTTGTTTAGATTCTAATATCTCTGAAATCGATATTCATCTCACAATGAATAGCATGCCATATTTTAATTGGTAGTTTGCTTCACTTGCTAGCAAGATGCAAAATAATGGCGTGCGTGCCAATCAGTGACACATTTGATGGGATGGAATAGGGCATGTCCTGAGCCCCAGTATGTATAAGACAGGCAAGGCATTCCTCTCCAGGAACCTCCTTATCCAGGCAAGCTGAGGTCCCTGAGGGGCCCTGAGAGATGGACTGTAGGTGCCAGAGTTTCGTCCCTCTCACCATGCTCCATTCTTCCAGCCCAGTTTAAGCCACAGTAGTTGCCTACTTACCCCACTTTGGGGGGTGATGGGAGTTCGTGGTGGCGATCTCCAGTCTCTCAAGCCTTCTTTGTGGGGTCTCTGAGCCTCTGTCCAGTGTTGGGTCTTTAGTCTGCAATCAGACTCCTTCCCCAAGCTCCCCAGGGCTGAAGGATGAGGTGCCCTCCCTCCCTCCGCCCCCAGCAGTTTTCATCAGGAGCACAGCCGAGACCACCCTACCGCTGCTGCTGTGAGCTTTGGGAACAATTGGGGTGGAACCATGTTGCCGGCGCAGCCATCACTGCTGATTCCTGAGAGGCAGAGGAGGGACTAGAGCAGGAGGAATAGTGGCTGCAGTCAAAACACAGTGATGGGTTAGCTTGCTTTGGGCGGGCACCAAGCTGGGAGCAGAGCAGTGCTGCTGGATGTTGATTGCCCCTGGCAGAGTAAAGCCATGTTGGAAAAATTGATGTTCTCCCGTGTCAGGACCTAGGGGGTTGGCAAGGAAAATTAAGTCACAGCATCAAGGTATCTAAACATGTGGAGTAAATGTGGCTAATTTACCCCTTCGTGGCATGTCTGTTCTCAGACAAATGGAGAGCGTAGGCCTCTCGGCGGAGAGGGAAGCCCAGGGACTGCAGGTAGTAGGTGAGCCACACATGGGCGCATCCCTCCAGAAGCAGGCAGAATCACAGGGCAGAGCCAGCTGGGACTGGATGGGAGCTTAGATGCAGAGTCCACTGTGTTCTTCCTTTTATAGATGACAGGGGGGCGTGGGTCAGCTTGTCTCACATGAGTTCTGTCGCTAACGCAGTGGGCAAGAGCATTTTCTTTCTGCTAACACAGTGGTTTCAAACCCACACCATCGGGACATACACACACGTGCTCACATGCATACACGCTTTCTCATCACAGAAGCACTTCAAGTAAGCGATCGCCCACTATAAAATTTCTGGACAATTTTGATGCTTACATTCCTAATGTTATAGCTTAGAGTAGATTCGGGTAATGTTAAATGATGCTCAGAGAAAATGAAATCTGTCCTTGACTATAATTGGTAAATTTTGGGTTAAATGACTTTATGTGTTTCTTTAGTGCAGGACTTATCAGAGGATTTTAAGTGACTTGTGTATTCCCAAGGATTTAATGGGAAGGAAAAGGTGATGAAAGGAAGCTCAAAATTAGTGGATCTAAGAGCCAAGAATACTACTTTTACTCTATTGCCAGTTTTCTTTGTTTTTGAGGAAAAATATTGATTTGTAATGTTGATTTGTAAAGAATACAGATAAACAAAAACATAGCATCTACTCATACATGTCTCCATCCATCTGTCTATCCAACCACCTATTCACCCATCTATCAATCCAATTATCCATTAATTAATCAATCAGTCCAAACACTCATACATCCATCTGTCCATCCAATAGTCTCTCTGATTTATCCAAATATATAAGTAACACATAAGACAATGGGAATGGAACTTGAACAAAACAAACCAGAGAGCCCTCAAAAAACAAAAAAGACAAAACAAAAAAATAACAAAATGTCAATGAACACTTATATCTCCGTAATCACCTTAAATGTAAATGGTCTCACTCACCAGCCAAAAGATATAGAGTGGCTGAAGGATTTCAGAATAAATAAATAAATCTTCTATTTACAAGAAATTCACCTTACCAACAAAGACAAGCACAGACTTAGAGTTAAAGGATGGAAAATAGTTACACAAGCAAATGGCAATCAAAAAAAAAATGAGGAAAACATAGTGATGGACACTATCTTAGGAATAAGGTTCTAATACAATAAGAAGAACTAATGTTTATAAATGTATGCACTGAATGAGATATAGAAGATAATTAGTAACATAACTTAAGAGAGACATTGATAATAGCACAATAATACTTGGGGTCTTTAATACCCCACCTACAACAATGGAGAGATCAGTAAGACAAAGCATAAAGAAGGAAAGAATAGCTTTAACTAAGAGCTACACCAAGTAGGTCTAACAGACATCTAGAGAATATTCCACCCAAAAACAATTGTATATGTTTTTCCCAGTACACATGGGACATTTTCAAAGATAGACTGTATCTTGGTACACAAGCCAATTGTTAATAAAACTTCAAAGATAAAGATTGTACCTAGTACTTATACCAAGTACTTTCTCTGACTATAATGTTATAAAATTAGACATCAACTACAAGAAAGAGCTATGATTATATGGAGATTAAACAACATGCTATTTAATAACAGTTGGATAAAGAGAAAACCAAAGCAGACATTAATATATATATATATATACCTTGATGTGAACAAAAATGACGTAAGCTAATAGAATCTATGGGGAGTGGTAGAAGTTGACTTAAGGTAGAAGACAATTGCAATACAAGCCTATAAGAAGCAAGAAAAATCCCAAATAAACTATCTAAAATCAAACCTAAAGCAACTTGGAAAAAAGGAACAAACAAGACCCAAAGTTAGGAGAAGGAAAGAAATAATAAAAATAAGGGAAGAAATAAATGAAAGAGATAAAAAGGACTACATAAGAATTCAGTGAAAGTAAGCTCTAGTTCTTCCAAAAGGTAAACAAAATATGTAAACTTCTCATAGGCTAACAAAAACTATGAGGAGAGAAAACATTAATAAATGGAATCACAAATGAAAGAGGAGAAAATCATGAAAGATAGCACAGAAATACAAAAGATTACTGTGAACAACAATATGCCAATAAATTCAATATCCTAGAAGAAATGGCTAAATTTTGAGATCAACATAATCTACCAAGACTAACTCAGGAAGAAATGGATAAATGGAACAAACCCATCATAAGCATGGAAATTGAAAAAGTAATAAAAAAAAATCTTATGAGACACAAAAGCCCAGGATCAAATGCCTCTACTAACAAATTTTACAAAACTTTTAAAGAAGTATCTATGCTCACCTTGATCAAATTTAAAAAAAAAAAATACACTCAGCGGGCCTCCCTGGTGGCACAGTGGGTTAAGCAACGCCCTATGAAGCAAACCACAGCCACTGCAGCACGAGTTTGATCCCTGCTGCCAGCCAGAGAGTGGACCCACATGGAGAGGCAGACCTCTCCTGCCTTGCTCACTGCTTCCTTCAGCAGTGTACTTCCGTTCTTCAGCAGTGTACTGCCTGTTCTGCTCCCCACTCTGTCTCTGGTGAATCCTCTCACCCCCCACACCTCTGGCCTGTACCCAGTGCTTGTTTGCATAAATAAATAAATCTTTAAAAAAAATACATTCAGGAATGTGTGTTACAAGGCCAGCATTACTCTAATACCAAAAGAGAATGACAGCATGAGATAAGAAAATTATAGATTAATATGCCTGATGAATATCGATTCAAATTCTCAACAAAATACTAGCAACAAAATACAGTTCATCACCATGATCAAGGGTGCATCCCAGGGATGCAAAGAGGGTTTAATATGTGTAAACCAAGTAATTAATACACAATAGCCACAAAAGTAAAGTCAAAAACCACAAGATAATAATATCAACGAATGCACAGAAAGCATTAATAATATTCAGCACTGGGTCTCCCTGGTGGCACAGGGGGTTGAACACTGCACTGTGGGGCTTCCTCAGCCACTGCAGCATGAGTTCGATCCCCAGCCAGGGAGATGACCCACATGGCACCTGTCTCACCTGCTGCTCCCCTCAGCAGTGTATTTCAGTTGATCTGCCTGTTCTGTTCCCCACTCTGTCTCTGGTGAATCCTCTCATCCCCTGCACCTCTGGCCTGTACCCTAGCTCTTCTATGCATAAATAAATAAATCTTTAAAAATAAAAAATAACAAAAAATTCAGCACCCATTTATGATAAAAACCCTAAGCAACATGGGAATAGAAGGAACCTACCTCTATATAATAAAAGCCACACATCACAAACCAACAGTTAATATAATACTCAATGGTGAAAAACTGAAAACTTTCCCTTAAGGTTGGGAACAACACAAGGATGCTCATTGTCACCACTTCTATTTAAGTTAACATTAGAGGTTTTGGTCAGAGCTCTTTGACAAATACAGGAAATAAAGGGAATCCAATGAGAACAGTAGTGAAACGATAACTCTTTGCAGACAATATAGTATATATAGAAGACTGTAAAGAATTCATCAAAGATTTATTAGGAACAGCCAATGAATATAGCAAAGTGGCAGGTTAAAAAATATATCTTAAAAAGCCCATCTTTTTTATATATATATACAAAAAAGAGTCAAAAGAAATTAATAAAATGACTCCATTTATAATTGCTTCAAGTAGAATCAAATCCCATGAAATCAACCTAACAAAGAAGGTAAAAGATCTATGCAATGGGAGCTTCAAGATGCTATGAAAGGACTTAGATTAATGATACAAGGAGATGGGAGAAGAACTTTTGCTTGTGGATCAATATAATGAATATATTGAAAACACAGTGAAAATTACTATCTTACCTAAAATGACATACAAATTGACACAATCCCCATCAAAATCCCAACAATATATTTCAAGTAAATTGAACCAAAAAGAATTGAAATTTATATGTAACCACAAAAGGCTTTGAATTGCAAAAGCATCCCTGAGAAAAAAGAAAGAGAAATATAAAGTAACAGTATTACATGGTATTGACACAAAAATAGATACATGGATCAATGGAACCACAGACATACCAACACCTATGTATGATAACACATATATAGCTGTGATCAAAAAATGGGGAAAAGACAGTCACTATAATAGATGGTGTTGGGAAAATTGGAAAAGCACACAAAAAGGAATGAAGCTGGATTATTTCCTAACACCATACATATAAACAAACTCCAAATGAATTAAAGATTTAGATATGAGACCTGCAATAGTAAAAGTCACAGAAAAAAATATCAGTGATACATTCCACGATTTTAATAAAGATAGATTTGGTGACACAACCCTTTTGAAGGGAATCAAAAGCAAAACAAACAATTGAGATCACCTTAAATTAACAAAATGATTCAATAGACATCCTATGAAATTGGGGAAATATTTACATAATATACAACTGACAAGGGATTAATATCGAAGACATATAAAACACATAATTGAGCAGTAAAATAAAACCCAATTAATAAATGTGCAGCAGATATATACAGATAATTCACCAAAGAAAATATCTAGAGGGCCAAAAGACATAAAAAATGTTTGTTATCAAGTCTAATAAGAGAGATGCAGTTAAAACCACAGTGAGATACCATCTCACACCCATGAAATTGGCGCATATTCAAAGACTCCCAGCAACAAGTGTTGGAGAGGATGCTGCAAAAAAAGAAGTCCTATTATACTGTTGATGGGAATGTGAGCTACAGCAACCATTATGGAATGCTTACTTGAAAAAAAAAAATGGAAATGCCATGCCAGCTGACAATCCCACTCTGGGCATACATACAAAGACTATGAAACCCTCAACCGAGAGACCCACATGCTCCACAATAGACAAGGCAGCATGACTTACAGTAGCTAGGACATGGAAGCAGACTAAATGTCCGTGGGTTGATGACTGAATCTAGAAGATGTGGTGTATTCAACCATGGAATATTATATAGCCCTAAAAAGGATGAAATAAAGCCATTCTCCACAAAAGGGAGAGAATCGTGTGCAGCAAAGAAAGTTAGAACTATAAGAGCAAATAGTAGCATTTACATGCAGTTAATTTGATAATGTAAAACACTTTCAAAAGCCAGTGGACATCAATGAATAATAATAGACATAAATGCACTCTGAGGTTAAGTGGTATGGGAGGGAAAGAGACAAGGAACACAGGGGTGCTGGTGGGGAAAATATATAGTAAAAAAAGATAAAACCTGCTCCATGAAGAGGCCTGTTGCGTGAGGGAATCTCAGTCCTTTAGCTATAATACAGGGTTCATAGTGATAATCAGGGACCTATGGAGTGTGAGAAGGTTCCCACCCTCACCCTTTTCACAGTCACCATTTCATATGTTTGCATGTGTTTGCATGTAGCTTGTATGTGTTGTATCTGGCAAACAGTGTCTGTTTCCACACGGAACTGTGAATCCCTTAAGGGCAGAAACCTGCGTGTTTCGCTTAGCACAGAGCGGATGTCCTTAAGCATTTGCTAAATGTCTGATGAAAAGGCCGCCCGAATGGAGGGATGAAGTAGCCAATGCATCATAGAGCACTAAGAACTAAGCTAGTGCTATAGGTTCCCTAAGTGTGAGTTGGCATCCTCTTGCCTGCCCACGACCTGACATCTGACCTTGGGGAGGGGGTTGGTGGGGAGAGAAACCCCAGTTCTCCTTGGCAACTTGCACGGCTGCTCAGTAAGACCTCTGCTCTCTGCCTTGCAACCTTGGAGCTGATACTGTGTCCTAGAAGCCCTGCTGTGAATCAGCCTCACCAGCATGATCAGGCCAGGCTCTTCAGAGGGCTTGGAGGAAATGTCTAGCTTGAGCTCTAGCTCGGCAGTGACCACAGAGACACAGCACGACAAAAAATGACATAGTCGCCCCCTAACACTAAGTCAACTGCCTTCTCTTTAGTTTACACAGACCACGTCCTCCCAGGACCCATGCTGTCACCTGCACGGACAGCACCTGGCATTCTCTACTTAAATGCCCATCTGGCCACCCACAGGTATGTATGTCAGTGGACCCCATTCCTGGGTTTCAGGTGTGGGGGAGATCCTGAGGACTTTCTTGGCCTCTTGGGCTTAGGGCTGTGCAGAGCAGAGGAGTGTACCCCACGTGTCTGTTTTGGGGATCCTCATGTAGACCCACTGGAGCTGCCACCAGGTGGTTAAGTCCAAACTGAGCCCACCTGGACTCACAGCCCAGTTTTGCTACTTCATAGCTATGTAGCCTGAGCTAGTCCCTCTGTGCCTCTGTTTTCTCATCTGCAAAATGAGAACGCTAAGAGTAACATTAACAGGACTTGATTCATACATGAGTTAATAAGTTGCCACTCTGCCTGGCATGCATCAACATTCAATGTGATTATTCCTGTTGTTGTAGGTGGGTGGGTGTGTGTTTTGGCAACAAGGAGGGAGCAGAGATCAAAGGCTGGGAGTCCTAGAAGGTCACCCACCTGCTTATCTGAACTTCAGTTGTGCTCTCCCCAAGATCATGGAAGGCTTGGGTAAAACATTCATAAAGCCGGGTCTCCCTGGTGGCGCAGTAGGTTAAGCAACGCACTATGAAGCAAACCGCAGCCACTGCAGCATGAGTTCGATCCCTGCTGCTGGCCAGGGAGGGGACCCAGATGGGGCAGCAGACCTCTCCTGCCTTGCCCGCTGCTCCCCTCAGCAGTGTGCTTCAGTAGATCTGCCTGTTCTGCTCTCTGCTCTGTCTGTGGTGAAGCCTCTCACCCCCACACCTCTGGCCTGTACCCCAGTGCTTGTATGCATAAAGAAATAAATCTTTAAAAAAAATTTCATAAAGCAGGCACAGGCCTTTAGTCAGTGTGCCCCTACGACCATCACTTTCTCTGTGTTCTCCTAAGTTCTCTCCCCAAGAGGGTGTCCCTTTCCTCTGTGGCTCCCTGTGGCTGCCTGTGCGCTTGCCATTGTCACACACTCTGCCTGCCTGGTGTCTGCCCACCTGTGCCATTGGATCAGCTTTGCCCTAGTCACCTCCCACCCCACTGTCATCCAGGAAATAGCCGCTGCCTTCTCAGTCAGAACCCTGCTTGGCCATCAACTGGCTGTGTGATTTTGAGACTGTCATACCTACAAGATTCTCAATTTCACATCTACAAGATGGAAATCACAACAGCCAGCTCAGAGGCTCACTGTGAGACTAGACAGAGAGACCAAGTTCAATGACTTACCTGTAACTTGGACTTGACAGAGCTTAGCTCCCCTTTTCTGGCAACCTGTGTGACCTTAGAGCAAGTTTTTCAAACCCTCTGTGCCTCGGTTGGCTCATCCGTAAAAGGGAGCCAGCACAGTACTGCATCGTACTGTGCTTTCAGGATTAAATGTGCTCAATACGTAAAGCGCTTGAACACGTGAACAGAATATAGTGAGTGGTTACCACAAGTTGTCTGTGATGATAATTGTGTGATAATTAATCATCTTGACTGGCTCCTCCCTAGCTGTTGCTGGCTTGGGTCTCACACCAGGCCTGTTGTATGGCAGGTGCTTCTAGTATTTGTGGACCGACTCTGCGAAGGACACTCACGCCCTCACCACAAGGTGCCTCTTAGCATCTACACCTGTATTGGGGGCACCACTGGAAGAGCTCATCTTACAGCCTTTAGTCTCTGGAGCACCTGAGACTCACACCCAGACAGATTGCAGGCACCCACGGGCAGCGCCTATCTCTAAGTCACAAGATGGACAGAATTTGGTGTAAGGGATGGACAGAGAACGTGTGGTGTGATCACAGGGGAAAGAGGTGACTTATAACTGCAGGGAAACTGGTCCCCTCTCTCCCTACTCCCTTCTCCTTTCCCTCTCTCCCTTTTTCCCTCCCTCTCTCCATCAGACCAGAGCTAGGCAATGACAGAGACAAGGTCTGCATCTTGGACCTCAGATGTCCAGCCTAGTCAAGGAGTCGTGGGAGGCTGAGACAGGGAGGACTGAGTTGAAGGGGGTGCCTGTCACCTCCACAGTCCTGCTGGCTCCTGTAATGGGGGAGGGGGGGCGAGCTGCAGAGTCTGAGATTCTCAAGGGCCAGTAGAGTGGCGTGGTCACATGCCCCTCTGGGTACTGGGAAGAAGGACAACCTGATGGACCCCAGGGCAAGATGAAGCAGAGGGAAGGTGGCCGCTCAGACGGCGGCCCGGCCAGGTGTCAGTTCAACCTGACAGATAGCACAGGCTCCTCACACAGGTGCCGAGAGGCAGCGCTAATGGACGCCAAGGACGCCCCGGGCATCCGCCTGAGAGAAAAAGCAAAAAAAATCCCCAAGAGTAGAGCAGGGTAATTCTATTCATTGCAAATTCAAAAAGAGGCAAAAGTAAACAACTAGCAACCTATATGTAAAATTATAAAGGAGAGCAAGGGCTGAGGAATACAAATTCAGAATGGAGGTTACTCCAGAGCGAGAGAAAGAAATGGACCTGGGGAGTGTGTGATGGTCTCGTTCTGCACAGGGAGGTGGGCACAGGGGCTCACTCATTGCCACTCTCGACTACATAGGTGCTTAAATATTTACACGCACTATAAAATCCACCTACGTCATTTATTTTGTTTCGTTTCTTTTTTTTAATTTTTAAATGTGATTTTTTTTTTAAAAAAATTATTTATTTGTGCATACAAGAGCTGGGGTACAGGCCAGAGGTGGAGGGGGCGAGAGGACTCACCAGAGACAGAGCGGGGAGCAGAACAGGCAGATCAACTGAAACACACTAATGAGGGGAGCAGGTAAGACAGGAGAGGTCTGCTGCGCCATGTGGTTACCTCCCTGGCTGGGATTGGGGATCGAACTCGTGCTGCAGTGGCTGAGGATAGCTTCATAGTGCTGAGACTTAACCCCTTGCATCACCAGGGAGGCCCTATTTTGTTTCATTTCTTAAAAGAAAAATACAAGGAGTCCAGTGTGACTCCTTCTTCCTTTCAGCATTTTCTTCATTCGCCCAACAGGTAAACAATAGTGTTCATCTCATTCCCAATATGGCCTAGGAGAAATGGCTTCCCTTCTCTGGATCTTGGCTTTATTATCTACAAAATGGGGATAATGAAATGCAGGAAAGCCTGTGATGTGCTTACCATGCTTAAGCAATAAGTTGTCCCAAAGACTTGGCACTTGGGGGACTTTCGACAATTCTCCACCACCACCCTTTTGGTCATTCATCGATCAGACAACTCTTTGAATTGCCCTCCACTTACCAAATTTACTGGATTAACCAATACTCCCTGTTCCCGCCATCAAGGGAAAGCACCCAAGGTGTTTTCAAGGAGCACTCTTGGCCAGTGGCTGCTCTAGCCTTACCTGGGGTCACATCTCCTGCTGGTCAAGCAGCCAGCTCAGCAGAGGTCAGGTACGTATTTTCCAGAACCTACCGTTCTGAATGTACTTGTTACTAAACTTAGCGTAACTAATAGATCATAGGCTTGAACTTTAGGAAAACCAATGGCTTATGAGTTTGCAAAAAAAAAAACAAAAACGATTGTTCCCATGAATATTGATTCTGATCTTTGGAAATGCACAACGAAGGTGAGCTGCTTAAACATCAAGCATACATATATATGTATGAAATAAATATTGCATACATAATATACACTAATATACATACCAATAAGCCAGCAAGATAACCACCATGCAGAGCGGGGTGGAGTCATAAAAGACTGAGAAAAACCTAGCACTTATGAGTTTTTTTGCAAACTCATAAGCCGTTGGTTTTCCTAAAGTTCAAGCCTATGATCTATTAGTTACGCTAAGTTTAGTAACAAGTACATTCAGAACGGTAGGTTCTGGAAAATATGTACCTGACCTCTGCTGAGCTGGCCGCTTGACCAGTTGACTTTTTAAGGTTTCAAATTCTTGCTCCACTGATTGTTGGAAATGCACAAGGAAGGTGAGATTCTTAAACATCAAATATATCTATGTACAAAAAAAATAAATATTGCTTATTGCTCCAATTCAGACACTATTCATGAGAAATGATGCTTTATGGTTGTGGGGTTAGTCAAGAAAGAGACTGGAAAATTCACAGCCAGAGCCCTGGTCCAGCATCGAAAGTTTGGTGACTAAATGGACACACTTTAAGTACAATTGTACTATTGTTTTGTTTTCCTGTGCTCAAAGCCTCCAAACAAACAGAAAATTGGGAAAAAGGGCTAGTACTTCCTATCACAGGCAAAGAGCTAATTTCATAGTGCTTAAAGAGCTCTCGTACCAATCAATAAGAAAGGGAAACTACTAACTTAATGGAGAGGTAGAAAAGGCATGAAGAGAGAGTTAATAAAGAAAATACAAATAGCTCTGGAACTACAAGAAAAAAAAAGCTCATCTTCACTACTGAGAAAAGAAATGCAAATTAAACCTTGATGCAGATACCCTTTTCCCCTATGGGGTTGGCAAAGATCCAAAAGTTGAAGAACCATCCGCTCTGCTGGCGAGGCTGTGAGCAAGTGGGCACTTTGGGGTCCCCGGGGGAAGCAGCAGCTGAGGCAGCCTGCTCGCAGAGCCAGTGCCCACAGTTATCGCAGCTGCTCAGGTGCCTCCTTCTGCCCCGCCATCCACCCCCGAGAGCCTCTCCTACGGGTCTCCCACTGGTTCAAAATGCGTGCGTGAACGCAGGGCGCAACCAGATAGCCATGCATGGGGCACCTGGAAGAATCAGTGGCCCTTCCATGTGGGGCCCGACCCGAGCACAGAAATCAGATGGGCTTGTCTTCATGGAAAAATCTCTCCTATGTTTAAGTGAAGGAAGGAAAATGCGAAATACCAGTATGCTCGGTACTTTCTGTTTTGGGAAGAGAGAAATACATAATATAATTGCCTGAAGTGCATAGCAGATGTAGGGAAGGCTTCTTAGGAACCTGTACCAGTGTTGTCTCTAAGAGAAGTGGGGGGCCGGTACAGAGAGGAGAGAAGGGGGTACATGGGTGCCTCTGTCTCCTAGTTTTCTCTTGTGTTTCTTTTAACCTTTGAATTTTGAAACAGTGGCTCTCTCCAGAATTGAAAAACCAACTCATTTAAAATGAATAAAATGAATAAAACATGTAATGTATGAGCATATCACTTAAAAAATGATTCCTTGTTTTAAGTGACATTTTAGCCTGATAACTTCAGGTTCTGATTTGGTTCTTATCCTAGTAGAACGGAGCTTTTCCTCTGCGTCCTGATTTTTCCGTAATGAGCATCTATTGCTTATGTAGTCCATGTATATGTGTCCATATATATGTGTATATATATATATATACATGTATACATATATATATGTCCATGTATATATATGTGTGTATACATATATATGTGCAGTATTAAATACTGGCTATAGGAGATGCAATACATATATGTGTGTGTGTGTTGAAATTAAACACAGGAACATACACCCAAATAAAAAATTTTATTTTTTTCAATTTTCTTTTTTTATTAATTTAAATTTTTTTAATTTACATATATTTGCCATCAATTGTCATCCCCATGTATTCCCCATCACCATCTCACCAGTGCACCAACACCTCAGTCCCCCGTGCTCCCATCGTCCCTCAGCCCTCCCCCTCCCCTCCCCCCCAAGTGTCCCCAGTTTGTCCTCCTCATTTTTGGTTCCAAATAAAAAATTTCAAATAGCTCAGCCCAAACAGACCTCTGGAAACTGCTCTCAGGTGCACAGCCAATCTTGCCCCTGGAATCCAGTTTCCCCACATTGCCCCACTTACACTAACACGTGTTTGCAGGCTGATAAAGGTGCGCTGTGTCCCTGCCGCTGCTTTTAATTAATTTCTGACATGAAATCTCCAGTCCCTTCTCCTGCCTCAGAGACCTGCACAAGCACGCCTTGCCTCTCTGTCTTTCACAGGAAGCAGCTGCCCATGTGTAGCTGAGTTTCCAAAAAAAAAAAAGGGGGGGGGGGAATCACACTTCTTTTTTTTCCATTTGCACTGATTTGCATATTAATAGTTTGCATATTAACCAGCGACTTCAGAGGGTGGGCGGGCTAATGAATGCAGCAATCTCCTCAATTTTAACTCAATTTGCCTCATCCATATTCCAATGACTTTGGGGATTGGTGTTCAGCGTTCATTGAAATTATCCCAGCCAGACCCAGCGTGGGCTGCTCTACCATTAATCCAATTAATTAGCCCCGTGGATATGGCTGCCTGGGCGAGGGCCTTTGTTCAGCACTGGGGGCTAATGACAGCCCCAATCTGATGGGATAATGACGGAAGCTAAGGAGGGTTTGACCCCCAGCCTAAGTCCTGGGTGGTACTGGAAGCAGGGAGGGTAAGGTGACTTTTAGGAAGAGGGTTCTGGGGGACAGGGGGACAGCTGCTCTCCTTCACTCATTCACTGGCTCACCACTCAATCTCTCAGTCAATCACTTACTAGCTCTGTCCATAGTATGAGGTGTCTCCCATTTACCCCTCCATGCCCACTCCCCATCTGTGTCCAAGCAGGAGAATCTGCATCAAGCATCCCTTGCTCTCCTATACCCAGGTTGGCCCACCCAATGGGAGACGCCAGAGAGAGGTGGGAGCAAGGAGGAGCCAGCGGGTGGAGTCTCAACTCCCTGCCTTCTGGGAGTTGGATTCCACCCTGACTGCTGGCTATGCCCCTGCACCCAAGGTCACGGCACTCCTCTGACAGTTACCCCCAACTCCCTGCAGATTCCCTGTAACAGCTCTCTGGCCTTGCCCCTTAGCCTCAGAAAGGGAGCAGCTCCCTGTTCTTGCAAGCTCTGAGGTGATTGATCATCCTATTTTTAGCTCCTGCCACCATCCTGGCCCCGGTGGAATGAGCCATCTGTTACCTGCTGAGACCCCTCACTCCTTCACTCTCATTTTCTCAGTAGCACAAACGCTCACTCATTCAGAGCTGATCACACTGATTAAATGATGGGCTGGTGGATGAAATTCTCACCATAAGACCTGGCATAGACAAGGAGTTCCACGTGAATGTTCGGGATAGTTGAAACTATGGCTCGGTACCTCGCTAACTAGAGGAAGTATCCCTTAAGTTGATTCCATGAAATAATAGCCCCCATGGGATACTTTTTGATCAAAGATTCTCCAGCACTGGAGCCCAGAAAATCCTCCTCTTGGAGATGGATTCATAACATGCATTACTGTAAGAGACTAGGAAAAGTCCTATCGTAAAGAAAAGCTTGACTTTCATGTAAATCCAAATAGCTCTCGAATATATCTCTCATATAGATTTCCCATTACACTTGAAGATATGGAGATAAAAGAGATTGCACGTGATGACTCAAACCCAAACTTGAAATTGGCCCCTGAACTGAGCCTGTGTGTGTGCGGGAGTGAGTGCACCAAAGCAGCTTGGAAAGAACCGGGGTTGAGGCCCCCCTCAAGGTCCCTCTTGGGGATCTGACCTGAAAGGGGAGTCGTTTCACCTCTGGGAACCTCGTCTTTCTCAGCAAAATGGGGAAAGAAATTCTTACCATGGGCAAATCCAGGAAGTTTCAGTTCTAGGAGCTAGTGAACGGCCAGGCATGCAAACAGATGTATCTGTGACCCGTGTGTGGGGTCTTCAAGAGGGACTGCCACCCCCCTGGCAGCAACTGCAAGAGGAACACCTGCTGCCTTCTCTACCGGCCTCTTCCACTTACGAGAACTTGTAAGTATGTGACTTAAATTCCACTTAAACAAACTTCAGAATGATTTAGACAAGTATGCCAGAATAGATAAACATTTAATAATGTTTGTATTAAACATTAGAAACAGTTTAAATGTCCAAAAAAAAAAGACCGAGGACAACAGGATCTCCATACACATGGAGATCGGGAAAACCTTTCACACACCTTGAAATTCCTCCTTTTCAAAACCCCCAGAATCTTCCCTGCTCTTAAAGCCAAATGTTACGTGAGGATCAAATATATTGAGTAGATTTTTTTCAAACATCTGCCTTGGCCTTGGCTTTGGGGAGCTAGAGAAATGGGAACCCCGAATTCCCCATCCCTCCCCATCAGAACACCCAACTCGTCTTAGGCGAGTCTTAGGTCTCGGGGATATAAAGGCACAAGACAAGCACACAATTATGTGCAAGGAGGGACAGTATCTCCTAAACATTTCATCGGAGGAAGTGCTACGTGGCAGTAGCAGGCAATAAAACAACAAGCAGAATCCCAATACCCGCTTATGGTGATGTAAGACGCTGTCGCCAAGAAAAAGAGACCAAGGGGACATTCTTTGAGTTTCTTGTCATGACACCTTGTGAGTCTAATTAATTCACAATAAAATTAAACTAAAAGAAAGTGGAATCCCACTGGCTGGGTTTATAAGCCTCTTTGAAGCCACGTATAACAAAAGATCGATACTACTTATCTTTCTTCCTAGGTGATTGTTCGGGTGATGTTTTAATGCTTTTTATCTTGACTTAAAATTTTTTCCTACAGTGACTATGAATGATGATGTGTGTGATCTTTCCAAAAAGTATTGAGACAGTATCATCTTCCACCAGCAAGACCCACCAATCCTGTTTCTATAATCCCAGTGGCAAGGTAGACCCAAGATCCGTTGGTCTCTCCAAAACTTTCTCTTTCTGGAGTTTCACAAAGACAGAAGCCACGCTGGGTCCTGTCAGATTGCCATTTCCACCTGCCTGTCACTGCGGAGAGCCCCATTTTCTGGCCTCACTTTCCGAAGATACCATAAAAGCCCCGGACCACGCCAGGGCCAAGTGAGCACTTACAAATTACCGCAGCAAAATGGATTGCCTTGACAAAATGTAATGTTTTGTGACAGAGCCCAAATATGCATTTCATTCTTGAGGAGCAGCTCAAGGAACTCGTTGGAAATATTAAATTAAGCAGTGTAACAGCTGAGAATAATTGGGTTTTCTGCCCTGTTGCCTGCGATTTTGTGTGGTGTTTGAGGCGGTTGGGCCTTGTTCTGTTTCACTGGGGGATGGTGAGTGACTGGGATCGCTGTGGGGTATGAGGGAGCCCCATCCTGGGGATCTCCTTGAAATTGGAGGGTAAGCATGGCTGCAACCCAGATTGAGATTGGAGAAGCCCCAGGCACCACCCTCCCTTGAAGTCCTGGATTCGGGACTTCCCAGATGAAAAATGATGCATCCTTCGTCCCATTTCATGGGTGGGGAAGTTGAGTCCTAGACAGATATCTTAGCCAGCTGGTAGCAGAGCGGACATTGGCCAGGTTATTCCTCCCACATACTCTCCCGCCTTTATTGGGATTCTGAAGCCCTAGAACTCTAATGCTCTGGCTGGCAACGTGAGCCAACCACTACAGGCTCTGGGGCCAAGTAGACCCCAAAGATGGCAGTGCAAACTCTTCCTTCCTAGAAGATCTTTGGCAATTCTGGTCTTCCAGAGCCTGGATTTCCCTCTACCAAATGGGGTGTTCAGCGTGCTTCCATCAGAAGGGGGTCACAGGGCTGATAGGATACGCACACAAATCCCCTGGGGATGTTATGAACATTGAGCAGACAGCTCCATTGCAGGACCTGAAATTCCGCCTTTCCCATCAGCGTGGAGGGGTAGTCCTCGCTGAAGCGCTCCGTCTCTGAAAAGCAAGAGCCTGGAACATGTGCAGATGACTCAACCAGAGCTTGGCGTGCAGTAGGCACTCTGTCAACGTCCTCTCCTCTTTGTTCCCTGTTATTCCTCCCAGGACTTGCCTTATCTATGTTTCTGAAAACTCAATTGGAGAGAAGATGGGGTCGAGAGGGGGTGTCTTGGCAGCAAATCCGATAGGTCCTTTGGGAGGCATAAACTTCAAATGCAACTTTGTGTGTTCCTGATCTCCACCCAGAATGACCAGGCCGGCTCTGTGGAGGGGGTGAATCATGGCCAGCGAGCTCTGCAGGCTCCACAGCTGCACACCACCCAGCTCTGCAGGGGAAATACTTCTGCGTTTGCACATTTTCCAGCAGTTGGTCCAGGAACGTATGCCCAGTTAGCCTCAGCACATGCTGGCACGGCATGGTGTCCCTCGGATGTCTGGGGAATTTCTTTTTTTTAAAAGAAGATTTATTTATTTAATGCATACAAGAGCTGGGGCACAGGCCAGAGTCGTAGGAGGTAAGAGGATTCACCAGAGACAGTGGAGAGCAGAACAGACAGATCGACTGAAACACACTGCTGAGGGGAGCAGAGGGCGAGGCAGGAGAGGTCTGCTGCGCCATGTGGGTCACCTCCCTGTCCGGGGATCGAACTCCTACTGCTCTGCCACGGATGTTTCATAGTGTGGCACTCAATCCGCTGTGCCACCAGGGAGGCCCTGGGAATTTCTTACATCCAGCTTCAAGAATATCTCCTTGGGTACCCAGAAATCAGTCTGGGGAATAAAGATTCTCCCTCTTTCTCCACCATCCCCTACCAATATTTGCAGTCATCTACAGCTGACATTAGCATCTGGAAGCTCCTTCTGCCACTGACCTGGTCTTGGATCTCAAGCAAGACACCTCCTGTCCCTGAACCCAGTTTCCTCATCTGCAAAGGGTGCAGAGCCTTTAACTACAGAGCATGCGCATGGGACATAGGGCTGCAGAGTCTGTGGCCTCTGTGCAGTTCAACCCAGCGCCATCTCTTCCTAGCTAGTGAGTTGGCCTTGAACCTTAGTCTCTTTGTCTGTAACTAGGGGTCATAGCAGTGCCTACCTTACAGACTAGTTCTGAGGATTCGACAGGAGGGAAGTACCTTGTATAATCTTTAACTTAGGATTGAACATGAAGAAAAAGCTCAGCAAACACCATTGTTTGCCAGCATCCCCTTCAACTGGGTACTGTTAAGCACTGATCACGATGGCCGCCTACCCCCTTTCTTCTTTCCCCATCAGCACGTTCATGGTGTCATGGGGTGATGATGATGATTTCTCTTTTGGGAACATTTAACACAATGGGATTCCAACCCACAAGATGCCATGTGGGTCCCCTCCGTGGTCAGGGATCGAACTCACTGCTCCACCACGGATGTTTCATAGTGTGGCATTCAATCCGCTGTGCCACTAGGGAGGCCCCGGGAATTTCTTACATCCAGATTCAAGAATATCTCCTTGGGTACCCAGAAGTGGGACACATTTGTAAGGTCATAACTTCCCAGTAGTGTGGGGAACACCCTAATCAATGTGGAAATGGCTCTTTGGGAGGATAAAGGGGAGACGACTCCCTGCAGGGTAGGGCCTGGGGGAGATCAAAGACAAGAGCCTGACCCTGCCTGGTCTATACTATCCCTGAGGCCCCCAGGGTCTGAGCTCCCCACAGCACCTGCTGAGAAATGTGGTCCTTTGGAAGCATCAAGATATGATACATTGCACTCTCACTTGGTCAGTTTTGGTGCCACAGACAAATATAAGATGCCCCTATAGGGCTCTCCTGGTGACGCAGGGGTTAAGTTGCAGAACTAAGAAGCTATCCGCAGCCACTGCAGCCACTGCAGCACGAGTTCAATATCCGGCCAGGGAGGGGACCCACATGGCACAGCAGACCTTTCCTGCCTCACCCGCTGCTCCCCTCAGCAGTGTATTTCAGTGGATCTGCCTGTTCTGCTTCCCACTCTGTCTCTGGTGAATCCTCTCACCTTCCAAGACTTTGGCCTGCACCCCAGCTCTTGTATGCATTAAATAAATAAATCTTTTTTTTTTAAAAAAAAAAGGAAAGCTGTTCCTATACATGTGTCCTACTTAAGACCCTAAGCTGACTCGAGAACTATGTCTGCTATTGGCTCCTCTGTGTTCTGGTGATCCTGAGTGTTTGATATTCAGCTTCTTTCTGCTTTGGACCCTCACTGCATGAAACAGAAGCAGCAATATGGGATGAAGAGTCTGAGGCCCGATTTCTAACCCAGGGGACCGGGTGATCCCCTGTGAACCTTCTCCTCGCCACGTCTTACTTTACCATGTGCACAACCAGTGGATGTCTTTCAAAGCCCCTTTCTGTTCTGCCAACAAAAATTCTCTTATTTGGGTCCGTATTCTGACTGCCTGCACCTCTCCTTTTCTCCATCAGCAAACAACTACTTAGAGGATGTGCAGGTTGTCCAAACTTGCAATTCATTTTAGCAATGGGTATAGCCTACCGCTGAAACTGGTGCCAGGAACTGGCAATGAAGCTGCCTTCAGACTGTCCTTAAATGTTATCCTTTCAATTGTCATTCATCAAACACCCTTGTAAGCATGGTATCTCATACACACACAAAGTAGATACACTTTCATTTCTCTTAAGATTTCTTATCTCCTAACTCAAAGTGAGATCCACCCCCATTCATTTTATTAGGTATTTACTTATTTATTATTTGTTTCTTTTCAAATCCCAAAGCCTTTCAGTTTAGCAGATGTGGCCCCAAACTTCCCCAAACACGGTGGTGTGTGACATTGACAGAAATAGTTTATGATCAATTGCAAGGGCCCGGCTGATCTTTTTTTAATAAGGCACTGCTGTGGCTCTACAGTGGAGTTTGCCTTTGTGATTTCACAAAGTACTTGCTGTGAAATCTACAGCCCTGCCCCGCCTCCCTTCTTCCTGACTTGAAACAACTGTGCCTCCTTGGGGGAACGTCTATTAGTGATTTCAAATCCCCGGTGTGGCTGAGGCTGCATGGAGGAATCTGTCTCTCTGGGGCCATCGCTCAGGGTCTGCAGGGAGAGGTGCTTCTCCAGATGTGGTCAGAGGGGCCAAAGGACAGGGGCGGGGCCTAGGAATCTGCATTTCCATAAGAACCCCAGGTGACTCCGACATCCATGGAGGCAGGGAGATCATCTCCTTTTGTTTGAAGGAAAGGAGGTTGTGCAAAGGAAAGAAATCAGCATTCAAGTCCCAGAGGCCTGTGCATCTCAGTTAATTCACTCCACGTCTGGAAAGCACAAAGTTTTTGTTTGGCACATGGCGACTGGACCCTGTCTTTAGTACCATCCACAGGCTGGTTAGCACGGGCCGATCCTAAGGAGTTTTGTAACATCTCTTATCCTTCCTCCACCCTCACTTGACAAACCAGGGAACACCCCTTTGCTAAACTATACTCCAATCTTGTCATTTCTTCCCATTAACCTCTTTTTGGAATGTCTTCATCTCTTATGTTTGCCTGCCACAAAACCTTTATTCATACCTCAAAACCCAACTTGAACTCACCATGGATGGATGGATGGATGGATAGATGAATAGATGGATGGATTGATAAATGGAAGGAAGGAAAGAAAGAAGGGAGAGAGGGAGGGAGGGAGGAGGGAGGAGGGAGGGAGGGAGAGAGGGAGGGAGGAAGAAAGGAAGGAAGGAAGCAAGGAAGCAAGGAAGCAAGGAAGCAAGGAAGCAAGGAAGCAAGGAAGCAAGGGGAAGCAAGGAAGCAAGGAAGGGAGGACAGATGAATATAGATGAACAATGAATATGTGGAATGATGGCAAATATGAAGAAGAATAAAAGAAAGGATGATGGATTGACTGGTGGATATATGGATCAAATAAACTTCTGTTTATTGTTCTCACCTTCTTCGTGCCTCTGTGGTTGAATAGTCCACATAGAAGCAGCAGCGATCTGATCTCCCAATTACAAACCTCACTGTGAGTCTGGTCCTGTTCATCAGTACTTGAGATACAGCAACATTTACAAAGAAATCAAAGCATGTCACACATGTCTGCATTCTCCCGGGTGCTCTTCCACGGCAGGGTCAGAGCCAAATCCCACTAAGCAGTGCTCAAGTCCCAGTGCACGATCTGAAATTCACTTACCCGTCTCACCAGTTTGCATCAGCCAGAAAAAGAGGCCATGAGGCCACGAGAAAGAAGGACAGAGAAAGGGCAGAGAGGGCGGAGTGGCACCTCTAACTGAACCTCCACCTTCCTCCAAGCCCCAGTCTTAGCAAAGCTGAGGGCCCAGCCCGGGCCATAGGTGCAGGAAGGGCTGTTAACCTTGAACCCTGCCCACTGTGCGAAGTTAAACTGCTATTCACTACCCACAAATATGCCAGCCTCAGGCAGAACTTCAGGCTGCATGGAAGGAGGATAGATGCCCTCTCTGGAACCACCACTGTTTCTTTGTAGACCGGAGTGCAGGTTGCCAGGACAACCTGACCAGGCATGTGTCCTTGGCAAGAAGGTGTTGTCTGTGTGGACCGATGCTGCAGCTAAGCTTCCAACCTTTCCAGAAAATTGAGAGTAGTGTTGACACCGAAGCAGGAAATGGTCTCCAGTTCGTTCATATGCCTTGGTGCTGCAGGTTCCAGCACCAGCCAATCAGACTTCAAACACCGGCTCTGCTACTGAATGGCTGTGTGACCCTGGGGAACTCACCTAGCCTCTCTGAACCTCAAATCTCCTGACCATAATATGGGAATGACACCACTTGTCTATGGGGTTGTCTGTCTCAGGAGAGGGGACACTTGCGATAGTTGTGTCCTCCCTTTTCTTCTGATTATTGTTTTTGTTTGTTTTTCTATGACTATATCTTGTTACTGCTGGCATTTTCCTGATCTTCAAATCCCTGTACAATTGAGCTTTCTAAATCCCATCTCTGATTATGAAAACTCCCTTTAAGCTTTTCCTCTTTCCTGGCTTTATATTTTCTCAAGTGAGATCTCTCCGCTAAAATTCATTTCCCTGCCAATCTCCAATTTGATGCATCATCCCGATCATGCTATATTATGTTTGGCAACATAATGTGATGTGACTCTGGCTGCCGATGACGGATGGGGTACCCGTCAGCAAATGGAACAGCACCCAATTTTCTAAAGAGCATTGTTACAGAAACAAACAGGATGGCCTTTTAACTTGTATTGATTTATTTCTGAAGAATGAGCCCCTCTCTTACTTTTACAAGTGCTGTAATTAGAGGGTAGAATTACCTTTCTGGGGTGGGGGCTCTGAGCTCAACAGCCAGGAGGCTTGTGGGGGGGCACAAAGAGAGGGGTGACATTCCAGGAGGTCAGATTTAGCATAGGAAGCAGGGAAGTTAAATACGTTTAAAAATCCATCTGTCCTCCCTTCCTCCTTCCTTCTTTCCTGTCATGCTAACATCAATTCATCCATTTGTTTATTTGATCCATATATCCACCAATCAATCCATCATCCTTTCTTTTATTCTTCTTCATATTTGTCATCATTCCACATGTTCATTATTCATTTATATTCATCTGTCCTTCCTTCTTCCTTCCTTGCTTCCTTGCTTCCTTGCTTGCTTCCTTGCTTCCTTGCTTCCTTGCTTCCTTTCCTTCCTTCCTTCCTTGCTTCCTTGCTTCCTTCCTTCCTTCCTTCCTTGCTTCCTTGCTTCCTTCCTTTCTTCCTTCCTTCCTTCCTTCCTTCCTTCCTTCCTTCCTTCCTTCCTTCCTTCCATTCATCAATCCATCCATTCATCATCCATCCATTCATCTTGCCTTCCTTCCAGCTATCCACCCATCATGTTTCTTTTCTTCTTCTTTATTTCTTGCCATCCTTCCATCTATCCACCCTTCCGCCTATGCATCCATTCATCCATCCTTCCTTCTTTCCTTTATTCCTTCACTCCTTCCCTCTCTCCTTCTTTCTTTCTCCTTTGCAATTAACATTTTGAGAAAGGTGCTTGGTACAATGACAAGACTGATTCAGAAGGGGGTGAGTCCAGGCCTCCCTGGTGGCCTAGGGAATAAGTTTCAGTGCTATCACCACAACAGCCTGAGTTCGATCCCTGGCCAGGGAGCTGCCCCACACGGCACCTGCCTCACCTTCTGTTCCCCTTAGCAATGTATTTCAGTGAGTCTGCCTGTTCTGCTCCCCACTCTGTCTCTGGTGAATCCTCTCATCCCTTGTACCTCTGGCCTGTAGCCCAATTCTTTCATGCAAAAAATGAAAGCAAGCAAGAGAGAGAGAAGAGAGAGGTCCAAAATCCAGCCCTGGTGTGTGAAGCTGGAGAAACTTACCCTTCTGTAACATACATGTTCTTACCTCCCCCATCACTCTCATGCTCATGCCCCTCCAGGTCCCAGGGCTGCATTTCTCTTTTCCAGAATCTAAGCTCCCTCCCATTTGGGGGTGTTTGCATTCACTTTCTCCTCCCTTAGAACCTTCTTCAGAAAATCTTCCTTCTCCTTCCCTCTCTCTCCTCAAGTCTCTGTTGAAACTCCTTCTCATCAGAGAGGCTTCTCGGACCCCTTGTCCAAGGCAGCATCCCTCAAGCTGCACTGATTCTCCTATGCTGTAGCACTGCCTGGCATTCGATGCACATCACTGATTCAAAGACATTATTCATTCAATGAGATTGTGTGAGGGAGACTCCATGAGGGATCCTGCTCATGCGAAGAGGCAGAGCTTGGATTCCCCAGGACCTGTCTGGGTTATTCATCCTGTTACAGGGCAGGGAGAGGGGCACCCCAGAACCCCCAAGCCTGCCCTCTCTGAATGGGTTCTGCCATCCGCCGCATTAAGACAAACATATAAGACCTTTTTTTTTTTTTAAGATTTATTTATTTATGCACACAAGCACTGGGGTACAGGCCAGAGGTGTAGGGGGGTGAGAGGATTCACCACAGAGAGCGGGGAGCAGAACAGGCAGATCAAAGTTCCTTTCCATATAAGACCTTTAATGGAAAGGAACTTTAATGCAGTTGGGGAACAATACAGAAAGGACAAAGAACAGAGTGACTAAGTTAAGCATCCAAAGTGACCCATGTCCTTGAGGGTAAAAGTCCAGCCAAATAGGACTGGCCCAAAGCAAGGCCCAAAAGCTGCCACACGTCTAACGGACCTTTCAGTGGAGACCCATAGAAAAGGGTCAGAAAGAGTCAGACAAATCTGGGAGGAAAAGAGCAAAATCAAAATCAAGATGACAGCTGCCATTGTAACCTCCCCACGGGTCTCTCACCCGCATCTGTTCTAACCAGTCCAAGACCAAGAAGCAAGCGCAGCTTCTTCACATGTCCCTCTGCTCCCCGTGCCTCCTCCAGGTCTCCTTGCTGCTCTGCATCCTGCTTCCTTCTTCCTCCCTTCCTTCTGTCCTCCTCTCTCCTCTCTCCAGCCTCTTCTTATCCCTGCTCAGCATCACCCACTTAGGGCAGGACCCTACCCGGATCCTGGAACTTCCTCTTTTCCCGGGGACCACCCTGTTACAATCAAGAAGCAGAAGGAAGAGACTGGAGTCTCGCACCCTGGACCTGCAGACTCAGTGCTGCCGGCCCCGAGCACAGTGAGAAGGAGCCCTTCTTGCTGGCGGCGGGCACTGGGTTGGAGTGTCGCTAGTGCCGCTGCTGTCAAGGGCTGGGCCAGCTCCTGTGGATCTGTGTGTGTGGGGAAGGAGGGCTGCATGTCAGCTCTGTTCCTCACACACCATGACTGTGGGCGTCACTAGCCTATTCTGACTTCAGTGCCCCATTGGCAAAACCAACAGTCTGGACCTCAGCAGAGAGTCTCACCTTTGCAAGTTCAAGAAGCCCTCATTTTAAAAAATCCTTAAATCATTAAACAAGTTGTTTGGACTCAGTATCGGAGAGGAAAAAAAGTTAAAAAGAAGGAGACGTGTAATAGAATAGTCCCAGAGCAAGGAAGGAAACCTTTCTTGGTGTTTTGGCATTTTTGATCATCTGAGAGGCATCTGCCCCTCCCCTCTCTCCTCACCCCTCCTTCTTCCTCTGTCTCCCCTCCCTCCCCTCTCCCCCTTTTCTCCCTCTGTCCCTCCTCCCCCTTTCTTACTTCCCAGCTCCCTCCCCCTCCTCCTTCTTCCTTCTCCCCCTCCTTGTTCCTTTCTCTCTCTCCATCCTTCTACCCTCTCCTTCTTAGTTTCCACTTTCTCATCTTCCTTCTCCTTCCCCTTCGCCACCCTTCCAGTAGCAGGTAGAGGTGTCTGTCTCCTTCGGCCGTAGCCTCTAATCCCGGGCCTGGCACATGGAGGACGCAGCAGAGCCCTGTGGTGGGGATGAGCAGAGACTAATCACAGAAGCCTCGCTACTCCGTACAGAACATCAGGCGTGAACCAAGCGTGGTGCAGACTCGGCTGAACAGGCCAGACCAGCTCGGCATTCGTGGGCCTCGCGGCATTGCCAAGGCCGCTCTGAGAGGGCAGACACACCGTGGTGGGACCCAACAATCAACAGTATTGTGACGACTACGGAAGCAAAGCGAAAGAGCGCGGAGACACTGCAGAGGCAAGAAGCACACGCAAGATGCTGCTGGATTCCCGCAGGCCTCTGGCCAGACGTGGCTCCAAAGGACCATCCCACTGCGTGGTGGCCAGAGGCAGAGGCAGCAAAGCAGAATCCAGCATCAGCCAGGCATGATTAGGAGCAGAGAGACACGTGAAGAGCGGCCTCGAAGTCAGGGGGACGTCGGTGGGCAGGCCGTGTCCAGAGAGCAGGAGGCCCCGCCCGGCGGAGTTTGCAGGGGCCTGGACAGAGCCGCAGCTCACCACAGCGCAGGCACGCAGCCAGCGGTGAGCCTCGTGGGCTGAGGAGCCGGGCAGCCTGTGGTGGAGTCTTGGCTGGGGCAGAAAGATTCCTGGGTTAGCTTCAGCTCGCTGCTATGCTTCTCTGAACCTCAGTCTCCTCTGAGAACAGGGGGCCTCTCCTCTCCCTGCTGAGTAGGAGGGAGGGGCGTCTGCTCTGAAGAGCCTCAGGTGTCCCCAACAGGAAGGTTAACACTGTTAGGTGTTAATGTGAGTGATCACCCGGTAACCACAGGCGAGGCCCAAGGATGGCTGTGAACGAATTGTCAGGTCCCAGTCTGGCCAAGCTGGGCTTCTTTTTTTAAATTTAATTTTATCAAATATTTTATTGTGAATTTCTTGTGCATAGTAAAGGTGTATCATTGTGTGTGTGAATCAACATAAAAATGAATGGAAGGATGGGTGCCTTGGTTCTGGGCATGGTGTGTTGACGTTCATCTGGACAGGTGTAAATCTATGCCCTGAAATCATACAGTGTTGTAAATCAATGTTACTGCAATTAAAAACAAGACAAAACCCAAAATGAAGAGTTTGTGCTCATCCACCGATTAAACAGATCAAACTGGGCTTCGTTCTGAAGACCTGCAGGCCAACCTTGGGAGCATCTTTTCTTTTCTGTAGTGTGTTCGAAGGAGAGGCACGTGGCACCCCAAATACTCACACAGCACACGGAGTCTGGTGTCGCTGGGCAGAAGGCAGAAAGCCCTGGGGAGTCCCGTTAGAAAATGCCATGTGTGAGTTTCCCTGGTGGCACAAGGGGTTAAGCACCGCACTTTGAGGCATCCACAGCCACTGCAGCACGAGTTCGATCCCCGGCCAGGGAGGAGACCACATGGCGCAGCAGACCTCTCCTGCCTTGTCCACTGCTCCCCTCAGCAGTGTGCTTTGGTCAGTCTGCCTGTTCTGCTCCCCACTCTGTCTCTGGTGGATTGTTTCACCACCCCCACACCTCTGGCCTGTACCCCAGTTCTTGTATGCATAAATAGGTAAATCTTTAAGAAAAAGAAAAAGAAAATGCCACGTGAAGGGCCCGAAAGAATCCTAGGCATGACAGAAGCTTGGAGCTGGAGTTTGCAAGATGAAAACTCCTGCAAAGCAGAATTCATCTCTGCTCAGAACCAGAACCTGAACTCCAGCCTGGCCACCTGGAGAGAGAGACCTCCAAGGCTACTTGGATTGAAGGTGGGAGAGGGATGAGAAAGCATGCCTGGAAGGGAGGGAGGGGGGAAACCTCATTTTCCCTTGGCATTTTTCCAAATGCTGTGAACAGTTATCACATGGTAGACCAGAAGTCCAAAGCCACAGTGAGCCAGTGTAAGGAGAAGTGGGTTCAAGTCCTCATTGGATCCATCTGATTTCCCATCTCGGTTAGAGAAAGTAGCAGTCTGCTGGAGTGATTAAACAAGTCTTGCATAACAATTGTGTAAGACTGCTGTGTTAAGGCTCAATGATAGTTTCTAGTATGATTATTGTCAAACCTATTTATTGACTGACGCAAATTCTGCATCCCTGACCAGAAAGTCCCACGTTCAAGCCCAGGAGGCACTATCCCTACAGCCAGAGCGTCCCTGCAGCCCAGGTAAGATGGGCTTTGCCTTCTCCCTTTACAGATGGGGCACAGGCCCTCTGTCCCCCGGTTTATGAGACTGCTGAGGCTACCACAGCAAATGCCGCAGACCTCGCGGTTTAACACAGGAAGGTGCCCTGTCGTAGTTCCAGAGGCCGGAAGTCCAGCGTCAAGGTGTAGGCAGGCTTGGGTCCTCCTGGGGTCTCTCTCCTTGGCTTGCCACCTTCCTGCTGGGAGCCCAGGTGGTCTTTCTTGTATGTCTCCCTGCCCCTCTTCTAAAGTTAGATCTGTGGATTAGGGCAACCCTCGAAGTCTCATTTTAACTTAATCACTTCTTTCAAGGTCTTATCTCAAGATAGTTACATTCTGGGGTTCTGGGGATTCAGGGTTCAACATATGAATTTGGGGGACACAGTTCAGCCTATTATTCACCCAGCATATAAGGGTAAAGTGTAGGGACACCCCAGTCTGTCCCACCCAAGCCCTTTGCAAATCCTGCTCCAAAACACCAGTCTCCACTTGCCCAAACCTTTGTGATCCTGGATCTTCCCGGCTCCAGGGCCACAGCTCGGGGGGGCCACAGGCACCCACCTGCAGGGGTCTCTGCATGGAAATGTGGACCAAGACGCTCCAGTGTTTTCATCCCCTGCTCAGTCGAAGGGGGTTAGGGCTCAGAAGGAAGCAAGAGACAGCCACACACAGGCTCTTTGAGGTGGCGTTTTGTTTGGGCTATCTATTTATCATTGGCTGGAGACATCTCTCTTCAGCCCAGAGGGACCCGGCTTCCTTCTGCCACCAAGTCACTCAGTTTCTGCCAGCTCCAGCGACTTTGTCACTCTATTCTCTCCCCCTCCCTCCCTGTAACTCCCTCCTTTCTCTCTTTTCTTTTCCACAAGGAGCTTCGAATTACAAATATGTCGGGGGTAGGACAATGTCTTCAGCTAAGGAGGGAATATTGGGGTCATCTTTTATTAAGAAGAAAGCCATTGAAATGACACACTTGAACATATTGCTATTAGAGCCTTGAAAAGTATTTCCCTCATTAGTGTAAAAGGGGAGAAGGGAGTCAGCAATCTTGTTGATCAGCGGTGGCAATTTATTTTAAACTGTCCATTTTCTGGATGTCAGAGGACGACTTTCATGTATAATCTTATTTCCAATTTCAACAAAGAACACTTCACTCATGTTCTGTGCGGATTTTTTTTTCATAGACAATAACCGATTATAAAAGCGGTTCTCAGCCACCCACCCCCCATCTCGTAGTGGTGTTGACATATGGAAATGAATCAAAATGTAATACGCATAATTACAAGCATTGTAAGCAGGGTACAATTAGTGTCTCTTCAAACCAATGTTGTAATCAAAAGACACCACTAAAACAGTCCAAAAAGTGAGAAGACTATCCATGGAATTAGACACGGATTGGAAAGAAGTTTCTTTCTTTTTTTCCTCTCATCTCCTGTGTATAGAGACGAAAGTCGCCTCCTATTCTATTCCTAAACGGGTGCAGAGAAATCAATTCTAATTATTTTCTCCACCCATCGAGCTGAACGCAGACAAGGAAACCTTACTTTAAATATAAACCCAGGCACAAGGAAGGGGGTAGATATTCTGAAGCTTGGATTTGGAGGATTATCTTTCGAGGTCACGAATTCCTGGGGTGGTGTCAAGTGACAGGTGGACCAAGTAGGGCCCTGCATTGGGGGACAGCTTGTTGTTACCTGGACGCTTTCTGTTTAACCTGCCAGGCATTGGGGAGGGGGGAGGTGTTTTGTCTGGTTCTTTCTGCTTGTGGATATTTCATTTGGCTCTGATATTGAATCCCTTGCCAACATTTAAAAATCAGGAGGGTTCATGCCAAAGATAAGATTTTCACTTCCTCCTGAAGAACGGTATCTCCTCCTGAAAAATATCACCTACCCAGATATGACCAAGTATTCCCGCATGCCTCGTGCCCAGCATCACCCAGGCCTAGAGACAGCCTGGGCACCTCCTGTTCTCCCAAGTCCTCACCTTTACTCCTGGGCCAGCTCCTGCAGGCACCCTCTCTTGCCCCTGTCCCCTGTACTGAAAAGGCAAGAGTCCAAGGAACTCTATTTACCTGTATTTTGCAAGAAAACCACCATGTAGCAGCCATATTAGCCATGCCTTAATCCACTGTTCTCTTTCTAGTCTCTTCTATCTCTCTGAAGATGCCACCTGAAAACACCCAGGTATTTTTCAGCTTTGGTATCTCCTCTGCCAGAAAGTGTTGGCTGAGCATGCATGTTCATCTCCCTCGAACCCGCTCTGAGTCACACCAATCACTCCCCCAAACCTTGCCCCGTGTCTCTTTGTGCAAACTCCTCACCCCGCTGTTCAATCTCCCCGTTCATCTAGGCATCTCTCCCTCGTCTGTAGCCCATGGGAAGTGGGGTCTCTGCCTTTTCCATGGCTGCAGCCCAAATGCCTAGCATAGAATCTGGCACAAGGGAGGTGTGAAGTCCTTGTTTGGATTTCTGAATGAATTATTCAATGAATGCTGCCTCTTTGTTGTCTCCTAAGTGAGAGTGGAATACGAGAGAAAGGGAAAGTGATGATTACTGAGAGCCTACTGTGTGTCCACCACTTGACCCGATTTGCTGTCCAAGGAGAGAGATGCTCAGTCTCCCCCTTCTGCTTAAAAAATCCATCAGCGATCAAGATATTTGCTACACCCCACGCCAAGCACGTCCTCAGTGCCAGACAAAATCTGACACTAGTATTATCAGCTCAGACTATACCTATTCCCATCCCCACACCTAGCCCTTCTCTTAGATCTACATCTGTACCTTCCACCTAGACCTCACTTCCACGTTGAGTTGCTCACATCAGCAAACATCTGGAAGCTACAAAGGGACCCAGCGACAGGGTACCAGTCTTAAGCTGAAGTGCATTCAGATACTGAAGTGTTATGAATCCATGAACATCATGGGCCTCTACTGACATGGAGACAGAATCGTTTGCTAAGGCCGGGGCACCCTTGACCGGATATGAGGGTAATAGCCCCCTTGTTAAGTGCATGGAAAGGCCCTTAGAAGCCTCACCCCATGTGAAGTGTGGCTTTCCCAGGCAAGAGACTGACTGATGATTTTTGTTTATGTTTCCATTCTCCAAGCATTTTTAAGATTGATTGCCATCTCTTCCAATGTATTGATCACAAGCAATATGTTGATTTAAAATGTATTGCTCTGGCATCAGCCTTGTCTCTTCACTCCTGTGCACTTACTGAGTTTCCCTGCAGGTGACTTAACCAATCCTCCATCTATCCCAGCACGTCAGGGGTTCGGTCTGGACCAAACTCCCATTTGTGCAAATACACCCGTGACTCCATTCACAGGTCAGTTTCAGAAATCAGGGCCCCTTATTTGCTGCATTTGGCAAATATTTGATCCTGAAACAGGTTATCAAAAGTCCAAATAAAAGAAGCCATTGATTAAATTCCCTGCTGTGCAGATGGGGGAAACTGAGGCCCAGAGGGATGCTGGAAAGACCAGGGAGTTGGAGGCAGACACACTGGATCAGAATTCCAGCTCCGCCTTTCTGCTGTGTGAGGGCCAGTCCGGCTGTCTCGCTCTCTGCGCCTGCCTCTGCTGCCTCATCCATAAAAACGAAAAAAATGGTAGCAGCAAATGAGGGGTGCTGTAAGGATTAGTCATGTTAGTGAGTGGGCCTTAAATTTAGAAAATGGAAAAACACTAGCAGATTAGAATCCTCTCTATGAACTTAAACCGATTTCCCCAACTAAGAAAAAACAACTAGTAGAAATAATAAAAAAGTAGCCATCAGAAAGCTGGGTGTGGGGCCTCCCTGGTTGCGCAGCGGCTTGAACACCACATTGTGAAGCATCCGCTGCTCAGCAGCGCGAGTTCGATCCCCGGCCAGGAGGGGACCCACAGGGCGCAGTAGACCTCTCTTGCGCGCCGGCTGCTGCCCTCAGCAGTGTGTTTCGGTCGATCCATCTGTTCTGCTCCTCACTCTGTCTCTGGTGAATCCTCTCACCCCCCACACCTCTGGCCTATACCTCAGCTCTTACATGCATAAATAAACCTTTTAAAAAAAGAAAGCGGGGTGTCCTGGGGGGAAGAGGCCATCGTCACATACTGCCAGGACTTGCCCTTTCTAGCGCTGGGCCCGAGTGGGCACAGGCCATCTCTCCTAGAGTCCACTTTCCCACAAAAGCCTCCAGCTCTGGACCTCCTGTGGAGAACAGGGACAGTCAGGGGGTGTCTCTGTGGGACTCCAGACATGGGCACTCATTTCTATTCAGTCCAGAGCTTCCTTTAAGCAAGGGAAAGTGGGGAGGGGAAGGTCTCCAAGAGAAGCAAAAATCAACTCGAGGTCAGCCGGGCCACTGGCCAGGGGCCCAGGCAAGGGGGAGCCGCTCTCGAAAAAGCCCCCACCCACATGACTCTCCCACAATGCACCAGGTGCCTTCTGCTGATAAGAACGTGCTGTACAGCCTTGAGGCACGTGACAGGAATAGACAAGCTACGTGCCTATTCTTGAGGGCGTGAAGAGGAAACTCCGGTTTGATGAAGAGCAGGCTGATAAGAGAGAAACAGTCAAGGCCTAGAGCGTATTTTCCCTGATTGTTTTGTTTCATATTCCTTTCTTATTAAAGGAAAGAGAAAGTGTGGCACCCACGATGAAGATAGAGGGCAATTTGTGGACATTTAAAGGGGGTGGTGAAGATGAACCCCAAGATTCCATATTGAAACCCCAAGGTGGTTTCTTGCTGAACATGAAGTTGTGGGTGATTTTTATTTCATCTTTGTCCTTTACTGAACTTTCTAAAGATTTTGCCATCACCAGATATCACCCTTACCATCAAAAAAAAAAAAGTTATTTTTGAGTGGAAGTTCTTTTATCTCATTTCATATGCATTCCTTAGCTCACTCACTCGCTGGAGAGGGGAAGTGTGTGTTCTCTGTGACTTGGGTATAATCTCTAAGGTGCAATGCGGCTTATCAGGAGAAGATGAGTTAGAAGGTCAAGTGCTGCACACTCTACTGGTGGGGGAATGTTCTAGAAAATTGTTCCAGAAAACTTTGACAATGCTTCACAAAGTTCAAATACACTTACCATGTGATCCAGCAAACCCTTTTTGGGTATTTATATAGAGAACTAAAACTTTATCTTTACAAAAAAAAAAAAAAAAACAAACCTGTAAGTGGCTATTTATGGCAGCGTTTTTCATAATTACTCCAAACAGGGTATAACTTGGCCGTCAGTGAGTAAATGGTTAACAGTGGTTCATCCACTATCACACAAAAGAGTATTATTCAGCAATAACTTACTGCTACATGCAACTCCTTGGGTAGATTTCCAAGTCATAATGATGCTAAGAGATAAAAGCCAGTCTTAAAAGGTCACAGGCTGCAGAATTCAACATGTAATGTGACTGTTCAGAGATGAAGATGAGAATATTACATGTGAATATTGGCAAGTGACACAGGTATAGCTGGTATGAAACAATCAGTAGTTTTCAAACATTAAGACGGGGGTAGGTGCGACAAGGGATTGCAGAAAAAGTATATTTTTTGTGGTTGGTATCTTGTTTATAGTGCCATCATGGAACTAAAAGAAAAAATGTTCACATCAAACTGGTGAAATCCAGGTTCTGTCATATTTAAATGTGGCACTATCTGTTTTCTACTTTTTTTTAAGATTTATTTATTTATGCATACAAGAACAGGGTACAAGCCAGAGATGCGGGGGTTGAGAGGAGTCACCAGAGACAGAGTGGGGAGCAGAACAGGCAAACTGACTGAAACACACTGCTGAGGGAGCAGCAGGCGAGGCAGGAGAGGTCTGCTGTGCCCTGTGGGTCCCCTCCCTGGCTGGGGATCGAACTGGTGCTGCAGTGGCTGCAGACAGCTTTGTATTGCTATGCCTTAACCCCTTGTGCCATGAAGGAGGTTCCCAGTTTTCTACTTTTGATGATTGTATTATGGTTGTTTAATATGTTATCATTGGGAGAAGGGGGGTGAAGGGTGTGATACAGAGGGACCCTCCTATTTTCATAGCTTCTTGTGTACCACAAACTACATTAAAACAAAATAGTATTGAATAGTATAAAAAACATAAAAGTAAAAATATGTGTTTAGAAGGCCCTTGATGAGGTGGAGAGACAAACAAGGGTTGTTTAGAAGAATCACAAAACATCCACTAAAATGTCAACAAGCTAAATTAACAACTGGCATCCCCAGAGTCAGGATGTCTTACCTATTAATTATATTTGCAATATTCTCCCAATGGATCAATTGCTACTCCCCATCCTAAATTTAAAAGAAATCCAGCATCTGATTTAAATACAGTCAGTAGTAGAATGAGATGAATAGAAGGGTTGAGACTTTGAAGTCAGGAGTCAGGAAAAACTGCATGATGCCAGATGTACTACCCAAATAATAGTGTGTTCTCAACAAGGATATGTTCCAAGTTCTTAGAGTGAGGAGGAGGGTTGAGGGAGGATGGGAACACGAGGGACTGAGGTGATGGTGCACTGGTGAGATGGTGATGGGGAATACATGGGGATTACAATTAACGGCAAGTATATGTAAATTTTAAAATATTTTAATAAAAGAAAAAAAAAACATAGAAATGGGCCCCTGGGGTCTTTTCTGATTCAAGCGACAGAAGCCCAGTTCAAATAACTTGAGAGATAAGCGAAGTGTTAGCTTATGTAACTATAAAGTCCAAGAATCTACCTTCAGATACGGCTGGATCTAGGTGTTTGAAGGGTACTCTTCAGTCTCTCATTCCACTCTGATTTCTTTGTGCTGGTTTCATTCTGAGGCAGGACTTCATCTCACAGTAACAAAAAGGAAGCCAGCAGCTCTAAGCCTATATTCTCCTAGTTTGGCAATTGTTGTAGAAAGAACTTCCCTTTCCCAATAGCTACAGCCAATGCCCTGCCATTGAGTCATTTCTGATATATGTAGTATGCCTGTCTCTGTCAATCACTGAGACTGGAGGAATGCGATACATTGGTTGGGCATATCTAAGTCACGGCCAGACCCCTGCTCTTCCATAGCAGGCAGTCCTGTCACAAGCACATGAAGTATTTTTTCTTCTGGAAGAAAACCAATGTATCTTTAGCAGAAAAAGGAAGGATTGGAAGCCAGACTGGTAAAACCAACAGATGTCCAGCAGAGAGGAAAATAGCATCATGATAAGGATAAAATATTACATGCAATTGTACACACAAAGCACAGGGAATGTACTCATTCAGAGATTAACAAAGAGGAATCTGTATGTGGGAGAATTCAGCCCTGGCTTGCCATTTGTACCAGTGCGGCTGCATTTCAGACAAACAGCCCCTGGCTAACTTTCTAGCAGAGGGCACCACAGTCCTGAACCCCTTTCCACTGGCCCTGATTTGAGCTTTTGTCCTTCTACCAGACTGGCTGCTCTCGTGGAGTCTGATTCCGCCTTCCCTTCCAAACCAGTCAGCATTCACAGTGGCTAGACAATTCTTCATTGTCATTGCACTCTACCCAGGGTGGATGGCTCTGCTTCATCTTGCAGATTAGCAAACTGAGGTTCATGGTAAGCCAGTACAGAGGCAGTTTGCAGTGGCAGAGTTGGGGCTGAAACCTAGAGGCTCCAAATGCCATGTGATTTAGAAGACACCCTGGATACCCCGATACCCTCAGTGTCTTTGAGCCTGCAACCAGTGCAATTCAGCTGGAAAGGCAGACCCAAGCTTGGTGATTCCCCCACCTGCTCCCTGCATCCCTCATTCCTCTGCTAATGGGCTGCTGTTTCTTCCTCTTTTTATGATGCTGATCTATTGAAGGCTACGACATTAATATCACTGTAAACCAAGCCCGAGATGGAGCAATTAGTGTCACAATTACTTCCTCTGCTCCCCTTTCACCAAAGCCCAGAAATAGCATCCCATCTTGCATGCCATGCTGGGCAAGGGCACCCATTTTACTGGGGTTAAAAAACCCTTGCTCTTGCCCAACACACCGTTAAAGTAAAATCCATGTTTATTCTGCCCAGCCAGTTCTTGCAATGCAAATCAAGAAGAAAGCGTCTTTTTGTTTTTTGGTGGCTGAATTAAGGGCTGGGGTCAAGAAAGTCCCCTTATCTCCCAAGCGAAGCCCACTTGTTCCCTCTCCACTCAATTTCTCTCCTTTCAACTCATACACATAGGCACACACAGACAGTCTCACACACATACACATGCCCGGAGGCTATTTTCATCCTCTTAATTGAAGTGATACCAAAAGCTCCTTTTGTTTATCTTCATCTTTTCTTTTTTTTTTTTTTCCTGGGAAGGTTGGTCGCTGCTGACTTGCTCTCTGGGTGTCTGAACATTGTGTGTGTGCATGCATATGTGTGCATGCACGCACACACGCATGCGTGTTTTCTGGTCATTATTTTTCCAACTGTGTCTGCACAATAAGTTGAAATTCAACCATGTTTGGAAAACAAATAGTCCCAGTACCGTAATTTTTAAAGCCAGAGCTTGTTGTCACGAGCTTCCTGGCTGTTGGGTGCCCCGTACGGGTCTGGAGAGAAACAGAATAATTCACCCAACCAGGTTGTCGGGCTGATCTGCGAACACGTATCTGTGACTCCCACCAATACACATATTTCCTGGGTGTCTTTGTTTCCTGATGTGGTTAGACTTGGAAATCCAGAGGGCTGCTGTGTTTAGTCAAAACCACCATGCTTGGTGACTTCTCATCATTTTAAGAAAATTATAAGAGGTAGGACTTACTGGGGACCAGGCACTGTTTTGTGATTTGGATCTAGGATGGATCAAGTGGTATAATTCACCTAATGCTCAGCACAGAATCCAGGCTACAACAGAGTCTTAGTATTAATAATAACAATAGCTAACATTTACTTGCAAGCTATGTGCTAGGCTGTATGCAAATGATACAGTATTCCTATTCTGCACATTAATATT
Organism: Galemys pyrenaicus; assembly: GCA_019455555.1. Lineage (NCBI taxonomy): Eukaryota > Metazoa > Chordata > Mammalia > Eulipotyphla > Talpidae > Galemys > Galemys pyrenaicus. Next base: position 7,316,129 of record JAGFMF010011719.1, on the reverse strand, counting down.
ATCTATTTAGCAATAGTGTGTCTGTTTTAATGAAAAGCATTTTGAACATGCAGACAAGATAAATAATAAACACCCGCCTTTAAAAATCTTAACCTTATGCTCTAATTGCTCCAGATTTTTTAACCCTAAACAAGACATTACAGAGAAACCCAAACCGCAAGTGCTTACCCTGAACTTAGTTTTCTCTCTTACTCTCCCTCCCACCAAGAACCTAAGTTTGAAGTTTAGTATGCCAATGGATTTACTTTAATATTCGTTACATAATTATGTAGCTACAAACATTATCTCTTATTGTTTATGCAGGTTGTTGATTGAGCTGTACTTTTCATTCTGTAGCTTGCCTTTTTCTTCCCACTTTACATCACATCTAATCTTCACAACAGCTTAGGGGATTGGCAGGTACCATTTACAGATGAGGAAATTGAGGCACAGAAAAGAAAAAAAACCCACTAGCATTTACTAAATCCAAACTCATGTTTATGTAGTGAGTCAGCAATTCTACTCCTAAGTATACAGTCATATGTCCTTTAAGTTCAGTCAGTGATGGATCACTTATTCAACCACTGGTGTTTCCAGTAGGCTATACCATATAGCCTGGATTATACCATCCAAGAGGGTGTAATTACACTATGTGTTTGCACAATGATGAAATGGCCTAACAACACATTTCTCAGAAAGTATCCTCATTGTGAAGTGACACATGACTATATATTCCCAAAAAACGTTCAGAATCACAGACAATGAAAAGAATACAGGAACTTTATTCAGAAGAGTTAAAAATATGAAACAATCCAGTTGTCTATAAACAGAAGAATGGATACACATACTATGGTAAAGTTATGCAGTGGAATACTATATATCGGTGAAAAAGGAAACGAGTGAGTCCCGCCGTAACATAGAAGCATCTCACAGATGTAATGTTGAGTGAAAGAAGCCAGATGTAAAGGGAATGTACTGTATAGTTCCATCAACAGAACTAATTAATGACAATAAGAGTTAGAATACTAATTACCTCTGGATGCAGAGGGCAGGATGGACTGGGAGTTTCTGGGTTGCTGGAAGTATCCATGTCTTGATCTTGGTGGTGTTTACACAGGGTATGAATTTGTAAAAATTCTCTGGCTTTGCATTTAGGCTTTGCATTGTATTAGTGAGTGTCCTATACTTTGATAATGATGATGATGACTTATTCATGTAGAGTTGTACAGATCATCTGTGACTGAGCAAATCTGAACACGGACAATCTGACTTCTGAGTATTTAAGAAGGGAGGTTGAAAATGCAGATAGCGTTTCCTGCCCTGGCTCATGCACTGATCAAGTAAACCAGTCAGACAGCAAAGTGGAATATAAAAGTAACTAAACTAAGAGTCAGATAAAGACAAACTTAAAAACTAACCCTTGAAAGCTGTCTGCAGAACCGAAGCACCAAAGGGGGTTCGGAGGAGCAAGCATAAAGAGGGAAGGAAGCATCAGGGACTATGGTGGTACACTATGGGTTGGGGTCCTCTACGGTGGTAATGAGGATCTCCAAATATGACCTCAATTAAATATAAATAAATTTAATCAAATAAAAGGTAGGCTTGAGCTTATTTTTTACTCCCAATGCAAACCTCTTTCCTCTGCTGCTGGTCCCTCCCACGGATGGAGCCAGAACACTCTGAGTACCCAGGTCTCCACCAAGGTGCTGAGGACTGAGTTCTCCACTCTTGGTACGACATGTGCATGTCCATTCTCGTACGTTCTTACTGCCAGAAGCCGGCAGGGAAAATCGGTACAGATGGCTGCCTTTCTCACCCCCATTTCCCAGACAGAGAAACAGAGACCTAGTCACCATCTGCCGATGGCACAGATCCCCAGGTGAGTTCCCGTGGAGTGAGGATAAAACCTGGGGTCAGGCAGATCAGGTTCTGCTGAGAATCCCAACTGTGGGTTCTGGATTAGCCATTTCTCTAGGTCTCACTTTCCCAACTGTTGGGTGGACTTCACAAGCTGGCCCTGCAGAGTGACTGTGAGTATCAGGGGAGGCAGTCCCCGGAAAAGGTCAGCATTGTCCTTGGTGCACAGGCGCTTTACCTGATTCCCTTGCTTCCTTGAGATTCAGTCTTCCATGTTCATTGCTTGGAGAACTGGTTGACCTCTGAGCTTTCTTGAAGCTTTAAGATTCAATGATTTATGGCATTTTATGCAAATGTCGATGAAGCACTCAGCTCTGCACCCTGCAGAGAAAAGGGAGGGGGGATGGGCTGAGCCTTAATTCCAAATGGGTAACAATAATGTTGGCAGGGGAAATGACAAGGAGCAGGGCAGCTGTCCCCTGCTTTTCCTGAGACACCTAAGCACCATTCTCTCCTGCAGGATTTGGAAGGGACCGTGTATCTTGGAATGGGGTGGCCCCCTGATATGAGTTTGCATGGGGGGCTGAGCATTAGGGAACTATTCCCCTGATGGCCACCCCTATGTACTGGCCTTTATTGGACATTCTACTCCAGATTGGCCAATAAAACCGAGAAGGAAAACAAAGTCTTCACCTCACAGAGCTACATAAAAATAACCTTAAAACAGGCATCCATAAATGTGGAGCTGGTAATTATTCGGATCTAGTTAACCATGCAACAAAATGGAATAAACTCAGCTCCATTAACCTTATTTTAAAAGCACTTTTTCGTGATTCATGTTTATTACACTGTTAACATTGAGATCGGATGCCCACCGCTATTTCTGCTTTGGAACCCGGTATAAAAAAAATCACACACTTGTGGGAAAAGGGAGCAGACCCCACAGAATGTGTTTTTCTTCTGCTAGGCCCTGCCCCAAATGGCCCTCTGTTACAAGCACACCTCCAGCACCTTGCGTTTCCTCTCCTCACTGAGGGCAGGAACACGGCAGCGAGCCAAAAGGCACCTGTGCCTGGAGTGGAAGTTATTCTAGGGCAGCCCTGGAGAAAGCAAACCACTTCCATGAAAGCCGAGCCCAGCAGAAGCTCTACTGGGAGCAGCTTCAGAACCCTAAGTCATGACCTTCGGCACTCCTGGCGTTTTCACTCCTGGCGTTCAGCGCTTATTCCGGCAGCGGCAAATCCACTGTCACTACCAGCCAGCCAGGCGCTCACTGCCAACTCCATCAACTGCGTTCTTCCTCCACCGGAACGGAACTAGCGCAGCTTCCTGGAGAGGAGAGCTGTGCCTCTTTGCTTCTCTCTCTCTCTCTTTTTTTTTTTAAGATTTATTTATACATATAAGAGCTAGGGTGCAAGCCACAGGTGAGGGGGTGAGAGGACTCACCAGAGACAGAGTGGGGAGCAGAACAGGAAGATCGATGGAAATCCACTGAAAGGAGCAGCAGGTGAGGCAGGAGAGGTCTGCTGCGCCATGTGGGTCCCCTCCCTGGCTGGGGATCGAACTCGCGCTGCAGTGGCTGCGGTCACGCTCCTAGCAAGGGGCTTAGCCCCTTGTGCCACCAGGGAGGCCCCTTCTCTGTGTCTCCTTAATGTATTACCAGAGTGGATCCTTACTTAGTCAGCAGTCAGTGCTCCTACTAAGGTCATAAAAAGAATGGCTGAGAACTGTGTGGACGACGTAGCTGGACGTCCAGGAGACGCTGTGGAAACACGTCTGCACCAAAGCTGGATGCCGGCTGGGTGCCGCCCAGAGGTGGGTGGAGAGCTAGTTATAAAGGGCGTTGCTGGGTAAGTAGTGGAAATTGCTGAGGCCCGCGGCGGCGGCTGGCACAGTAGCCATGGTAGACTCTGAGCGTGGGGTCAGGGTTCACTGCTCTCGCAGCACGTTAGAGCTGCACGTTAGTATATTGACGCCTTAGTGGCTGAGTTTGCTCGGGACGCTGAGAGATCTCTGGGATGTGACTTTCAGTGCTAGAACTAGGAAATTCTTTTTTTTTAAATTTTATTTATTTATGCATTTAGAGCTGGGGTACAGGCCAGAGGTGTGGGGGGTGAGGGGAGTCACTGGAGACAGAGTGGGGAGCAGAACAGGCAGATGGACTGAAACACACTGCCGAGCGGAGCAGCAGGTGAGGCAGGAGAGGTCTGCTGCTCCATGTGGGGCCCCTCCCTGGCCATAGATATCTCAACCCGCTGCGCCACCAAAGAAGCCCAGAACTAGAAAGTTCTTATAAAAACAGCACAGTTGGGGCACTGACCCTGAGACTTAGCACAAGTGGCTCAGAGGAAAAGACAGGCTCTAAAACATACATATAGGGGCCTCCTTGTTGGCGCAGTGGGTTGAGCAGCGCACTATGAAGCAAACCGCAGCCACTGCAGCACGAGTTCGATCCCTGCTGCCAGCCAGCGAGGGGACCCACATGGCGCAGCAGACTTCTCCTGCCTTGCCCGCTGCTGCCCTCAGCAGTGTGTTTCAGTCAATAAGCCTGTTCTGCTCCCCACTCTGTCTCTGGTGGATCCTCTCACCCCCTACCCCCCCACATCCCTGGCCTGTACTTACACCCAGTGCTTGCATGCATAAATGGATAAATCGCTAAAAATAAATAAATAAATAAAACATACATATATAAAATATACGTTAAATTATATTTAAAATACAAATTATATAGGTCATGTAGATTATATACATTATATATAGCTGTAATATATGATATACAAATAATAGAGAAATTACATACATTAAATAATATTTCAAATACAAATTTAGTACATATCAAGTCTATTATGGATCTAATATACCTACATATTCAATTTAACTCAAGAAATGTCACCAAATGTTTACAGTTGGTGATTCTAATGAAAAGTAAACAGAAATTCTTTGTTCTTCTATTCGTTTCCTACCGAGTACTTCGCTGTAACAAATCATCAAAACCTGGTCACTTAGCACAACAGAAATCTGTTGTCTCCCACTGGAGGTTGCAAGTGTGAGATCAAGGTGTCCCAGGGCTGTACTGCCTCTGAGCCTGTAGGGGAGGACACCCTAGATCTCTTCCAGCTTCGGGGATCCCCAGATACTTATTGGCTTGTGACCACATCATTTCAACATGATGTTCTCCCTGGGTCTCTCCACATGGTCTTTCCTCCTCATCTGTCCCTGTGCCCACATTTCCCCTTTTGAAGTGAACCCCAGTGATGCAGGAGGAGGGTCCACGCCAGTGACATCGTGCTAATGCAATTACCTCTGCCAAGACCACGATTTCCAAATAAGATCACATCCCGGGCACTGGGGTTGCAACTTAAGATCTCATTTTTTTTGGTGGGGCGAGCACAGTTCAACCTATAGCAGTATTATTCTAGCAGCTTTTCTGCAAGTGTGAAATTCATCAGCATATAAAGTTATAAAAAGTTAAACAGATTGGATGATGTTATTCACCAACCCCCTGCTCCCACTCGGTGGGTTCCCACTGTTCACAGGATAGGGGTCCACAGCCAGCGTGCTCTTGCTTGGGTCAGTTCAGGAGACTTTGTGCTAAAGGGACTATCTCCACCGTGCAGGAGAACCACGGGCTGGTGATAGTGGGAGCGACTCCCTGGAGACCTGCAAGGGCAGGGAGAGGGTAGCATGGGAGGGACCCATGGGTGCTCTGACAGCAGCTTGCTGTAGTGTCCCTGCAGGGATACAGTCTCCCTCACTTTCCTCCAACCTCCCATCTGCTGCTGGCTTCCCAGGGACTGATGAACCTGAACCCAACATGGCGCCCAAAGACATGAGGTCTCCATATGGCAATGAGTAAGTCGGGGCAGCATCCTTGGATGTGTGGGCTCATGAGCCATATCTACCTCCTTGGGGGCCCCTTCTCTCTTTACCTTTCATCTGTTCCTTGGCCTGGCAGGTACTGATACCTGCCTTTCCTCTGTCTACAAGCTCCTCGCGTCCACCCTCATCTCCATCCTAGGCCTCCAGTGCCCTTATCCATGTAGAGCTTCGTCATCTAGGGCTGATGAACTACTCGAAGATGTGTCCCTGTTGCGAGTGTGAGTCCCACAGGAGCTCAAGGACCACTGTGTCTGCTTTATTCCTGCGACTACCCCTTCAGACGGCCGGGCAGGAAGAAGATGCGCCAGAAAGGATTGTTGAATGACTAACGGAGCTAGGTGCTGGGAGGCGGAGGAAGACTCTAAAAATAGCAGAACAAGGTCACACTCAAGTTTCCTGGTGCCCATGCGAGTATCTGCAGCCTTCCCACCTTCATTTCTAGAAGATTACTTAGGGGTCCTTTTGAAAGCACTACCCACAAATCTGCTCGCAAAGTGATTTCAGTAGACTTGTTACTATTTTCTTTTATAAGGTGAGTGTCGATGAAAGCAAACTCAAGCTCAGCTTCAGCATGAGCCTGCATGTGTACGCATGTGGGTGGGTGGGGGGGTGGCACGGAGAAGGGCAGGGATAGAAAATCTTTAACAGAAGGGTTTGCTCAAACTTCTTTTTNGGGGGGGGGGGGGGGGGGGGGTGGCACGGAGAAGGGCAGGGATAGAAAATCTTTAACAGAAGGGTTTGCTCAAACTTCTTTTTGTTTGCGGAGTTAGATAAGGACACGTGAGCAAGCATTCGATAGCCCATATCAGACACTGTGTAGCTTTGCCTTTTACTCTTCAGTGGGTGACTTAGAATGCTGGTTCCTGGGTGGTAGTGGTAAGGCATGAAGACGACTCAGAAAGCATGCAAGCAGAGACGGAGAGGAGGTTTGGCTGGAATGTTCTGGAGCTGCATTACTCAGTGTTTGGTGTGTCTAGTCACAACCTGAGCATTACAGGGGGACTGGCAGACCTCAGGACCCCAGATGTGCCAAGCAATATTTCTACCAGGACCCTGGTGGCACGGCTGCACACAGCTGGTTGAGAGAAGCTGGTCTCTGGGACGTTTTCAAGTCAGCAGCAAGAACTTCAAAGAACAATTCTAGGTCCTGAGATCTCTGATGCTACAAGTCTGTCTCTCCTTGTCTGTCTACACCACAGACCAATAAAAGCAACCTAAGGAACACCCTAAGGAAGGCACTCCAGATACTTCCAAACATTTCAGGTTAAATAATCCAGCATTAGTGGCTAAAATAAGATCACTCTACAGTCTCCACGCTGGCTGTGCAGATAAAAAACCAATTCAGATCGTATTTCACAAAGGTCAGTGACCCAGCCATGGAGCGAGGATCTGCTTCCCTAGGGAATGTCAACTCTAAGTGCAGAGAAACCAATGCAAAAGTACCATTCACTCACCTCCTAGTGAAAAAATAACTCAGGTAAGTTATGACCTGGCTTTAAAACCATTCCACGTATGGACCTCTGCGTGCATGTCCTTTTAGGGTTTTTCAAGGGGAGAGATAAGTGTGTGATGGAGATGGAGCTCCTTTCCCCCTCCCATCTGTGGGCTCATTAACGTGATGGAGGGGGAGCATCAGAAATCACGGGCCTCCTGATGCTCTGTGTCGGGAAGAAGACCACACTCTTCTGCTGTCCTCTAGTCACAGAGGTTACCTTGGGTCTCCTCGGCCTTTAGAATCAATGTCCGAGTTATGAAGCACAAGGGATAGAGGAGCAGGCTAACTGATACCACACAGAAGCCGCCAGAAGGGATGTTTGGGGACAAAGGGGCTAGTTATTAGAGAAGAGGGAATGAAATTGTGGACATGGGTAACTGAAAATGCAGGATACAGAGCCAGATGGGTATAATAATTTCATTTTGGTAAAAAAATAAATTTTTGATAGAGACATACATACCTACTAAGTTCTTGCCAATGAAAATCACAGGGATTCAGGAACGTATTACATTGTCTTATTTTTGCTTATCTCTATTTCCTAATCCTCCCAATGCCTACTTACTGCTTTTATGTTTAAACCTGTGTGCAGGTGATATGTCATTTCAGGCAAGTGGTCATTCATTCATTTGTTCACTCACTCATTTACCCAGGCACAGAGTTTTAATTAGCTGTGATATATTTTTTAACACTATCATCCTTATTTTACTTACCTTCAGCGGTTTTAAAATAACTTAATCATTCCTCTAAAATGGATGTGATGTTATAGACCTGGTGATGGTTTTCAGTTCACAGAGAAAATGCCTCCCATCGCTGCCCTTAAGTCGGTCCTGTTCTGGTCAGGGGACAGACGTGTGGCCACGAAGCTGATACTTACCTCAGGAGATGATGAGCATGCAGTTATAGAGATGTACTAGCTATGAGAGAATGGCAAGGATGCTGTGAATGACACAAAAAGAGTTCGGGGATGGGAACAAGGTTGGGAAATGACCTTGAAAGTTTCACCTCTGGCTAACTTTCAGAGGCCAACTCTCCTCACTCTCTTACCTTCATTATGGATCGTTCTTTGAACTACTGGGATACACCATATTCCTTACTACCACAGGACCTTTGCACATGCTTTTTCTTCTGCATTTCTTCCTGAAATGTTCAGACCCATTCCCAAACATAAATGCGCACACATGCATACACATGTGTGCTTGCACTTTATTTCTACCAGATTTACACTACTCATCCTCCACGATTCAACGTCTTACCTGCCTGAGGGAGTCACTCTTTGACTCCCCAGTCCAAACCTGCTGTCACTTTATCCCTAGAACAGCTGCCCTTTGCCTTTCTTTGTATGACAGTTTTAGTCCATTTTGCAATTTGTTGACCAGCCATGAACACCATTCCAAGAATTGTCCATTTCTTTTGTTTATTTGCTGGCTTGGTTTTGGCTTAGTTTTTGTTCTTTCTTGCCTTGTGCATTTCTATGACCCTACATATTAGGACAGAGCCTAGCATGGAGCTATCGCTCAATACACATTTGCTGTCTGAATGAATAAGCCTCAATCATTGAACCATTTGACTCTGGGCAAAGTCCTTCCTCAGGTTCTTTAGTCAATTCTGATCGGAATAGGAGTAACGGCAACTGCTAGAATTGGTTGAGGACTTGCTGAATGCCTGGCACACTGCCAATACCTAGAAACATCTTATCTTGGGACGTGCCATCAGAACCCCAGGAAGGAAGTATTAGTAATATACCGAGTTTGTGGATGAGCAAATGGAGGCATTTCATAAAGCTTCAATTTCTTCTGGACTGTCTGGCTGTGCATCTCAGTCCGCCTCTGTGACTCTCAGTTTGGGGATGTGTAATAGTCCCTGCACATGACACTAACGCCAGTCCACCTGGGACACAGACGTCTTTGCAAACGGGCTGTGCCAACCACATCGCCACGACTGTTAAGTCGGCCATTTGTGCACGGTACCTCGTGAACGCCCGGTAAACACTTGGATGAGGGCTCCCCTGGGCTTGTAACTTTGAAAGCGGAATCCCTGGCAAATGGCCATGCTGAAGTCCCATGGTGTAATAACCATGAATCACGTCCAGAGAGTCCAGGGCATAAGCAAGTTGGCTTCTCTGCCCAGCCCGCTCTGCAGGAGAACACAGACACTGCCACCAACTCGGCGGTCCTGGCTGCCAGCAGAGGCCTGAGCAAGGGCCCTCCCTCCCGCTGATCTCATTGAAAAGACCAGTAAATTCAGCAGCCAGTGTGTCTGGCTTCCCCATTTGCTGCCCCTAAATCTCCCTCTAAGTGGCAGGACTCTGGCCTGGCTGCCCTGTCTGGGTGCGTTTGCTCCAGCCCTCGGAGAGTGGGGTCAGGGACCTCCCTAAGGTTGGCGGGATTGGTTTTCCCACACAGTGGCTGTCTCAGAGTCGCTTCCGCTTGGCGGCCTGGCTCAGCTGTGCTCGGGAGCAGACTGCAAACACTGGGGCCCTGGAGGGGACCCAAGATTTCCCCCCTCACTAAATTGTCTTGGCTGGCAGCTGAGAGTTCCAGGAGAAGCCTGGGGCGATGTGTCCAAGAGCCCAGCTCTCCCTGGGGTCTCAAAGAGCCACCCCCACGCCCACCCCCAGCCCCACCACAAGGTACAGATGGGCAGTGAGGCGGCCTGGAGTTGAATCCAGCACCTGGACATCCCAGACAAGCTCCTCCCCTTCCTGCCTCAGTTTCCTTGCACTGGGACAGCATCAGTGTTAACCTCATTATCTAGTGTTTACGGGGTGCTGGGAGGATCAAGGGAGTCGTGAGTTCTTGCCATAGCAAGTAGTGAGTGCCACTGTATGTCACGCCCTGTCATTACGCATCTGACACGTGACACTTTGCTCTTACAACCAAAGTGGGAGGAAGGCCGGTATTTTTTGCCCCTCGTTCTTGAAAAGTTAGACGAAAGCTCAGAGAGGTAGAGTGACCGCCTGAGATGGCACGGCAGAGCTAGAATTGAAACTCGGGCCTGTCTGAGTCAAAGGCAGAGGGTTTTCCCTGCTGTGAAACCCCTAAGCCATGCTCCCAACCTTCGCTGCTGTGTTCCTTCCACGGGAGTCCATGGGCTGTGCTGTTAGAGGCCCAGAAGAATCATGCATGTATTGTCATTTATTACCATGCATGCATTATGGTGCATGTATTATTATTTATTTATTGTTATTTATTATTTTTTTTCCTGTCACCACTTTTATTCAACGTTGAATTAAATACGTTCAACAAAATAAGGTAAGGCCATAGAACTTAATTGGGCACTTTCCTCGCGGGGCTGTGGAGAGGAGCCTGGGGTCTCAGCTCTCAGCCGGCTATGTGGGGAACACCGAACCCCTATAAGCCTGAAACAGGGAGACTACCTATCTGCTCCACCGTATGGCTTCTATGCCCAGGACAGAGGATGGGGTACCCCATTGCTGAATGGACTCCCCACCTACTATATAGCCTCCCATGACTGTTCCCCCAGCCCCACCCGGAGCAGTCAGCTCCAGGGCCAACCCAGTGCCCCTGGGGACTGGATGCCACGTAGAACATGGAGCAACTCCCTCGCCCATAGGTTGTTATGACCTCGGGGGTCCCCTGCCCCCCTCCTCTGTCCCCGGGGACCATCATGGCGGTTGAACTAGCAGAAGTGGATCACTCAACTTGGGGAAACGGCCAGCAACGGCTTTGGTGATGGCCATCTCTGGGCCCCCACAGACTGTGAGGCTCCAGCTGTGGCTCCTGGGGACTGGGGGATCTGGGAAGTCATTTGAGAAGAGATGGAGGATCTGGCTCTCTCAGGCCAGTGATCCCCAGACCGAGTTTCTTTGTCCCCTCTGAGTTAGCACTTCCGGCCTCTGCCTGCCGCTGGGGGCTCGGGGCTTGGGGTGGGATGTTTTCTCACATTGCAGCGGCCTCAGGTCTGGCCTCTTTAGCTCCTGCTCTTGCACATCGTAGGGACACATGGGCCTGATATTGGCGCACAGGAGACTTTCCTGGGAAGCCAAGTTTGCTTGGGCTTCTCTCTACATAAGGCGGTGGGGAGAGGACCTGCTATAAATCAGGTGCAAATTGTGTGTGCGTGCGTGAGAGGTACGTGGCACAGCGGACCTTCCCGAGTGTCTGAGGTGGGCGTAAGTCAGGATTCTCCTTGAGCATCTGCTGAGACCACTTTGTCAGACGCCCGCACAACAGAAGCCTTACCAGTGGAGAAGGTAGGCCCGGTGCAGAAGGTGAGGGAGGATTTCCCCACCGGTGGTCCCTTCTCTATCTCTTTTGAGAAGTCCTAATCCCTTAATCACTTTTATTAATCTCATAACATCTCTCCAACATCAGTTACATCCTTCTTATCTTGGTTAAGCATTTTGGTGAACTCAGAGCTTCCTGTCACTTAGGGAATTTTTCCTTCTGCTTAAGGCATCTGCTCCAACTTGTATCCCCCCTCTCTCTCTCCATTCCCCCTTCTCCCCTCCTTCCCTCCCTGACTCTCTCTTCTCCCCCCTCCCTCCACCCATGCATATGCTATCAGAATCCAAACACTCTTGCACTTTACAACCAGGAAGAAGCTTTAAGACCACCCAACCGGCACGTCTCACGTGAGAGCCGGGATGGGCTCTCAGGTGATGCCCTCACTCCAGGTGGCACGGCAAGCACAGGTGGGTACACATGCACCATCAGAAACACAGCGCCTTAGCGGGCCTCCCTGGTGGCGCAGTGGGTTAAGCAACGCACTATGAAGCAAACTAGAGTCACTGCAGCACGAGTTTGATCCCTGCTGCCGGCGGGGCGGGACCCACATGGTGCGGCAGACCTCTCCTGCCTCGCCTGCTGCTCCCCTCAGCAGTGTATTTCAGCTGATCCACCTGTTCTGCTCCCCACTCTGTCTCTGGTGACTCCTCTCACCTCCTGCGACTCTGGCCTGTACCCCAGCTCTTGCATGCATAAATAAATACATCTTAAAAAGAAAAAAAGAAACACGGCACCTTAGAGGAGCAGGTCCTCACCACTCCTCTGACCAAATAAATGCACCTCAGTCTACTTTGGAGATGAGGGGGCTGAGTGGAGGAAGGAAAGTCATGGGCCCCAGACACAGTATTTGAGGGGCCCAGTCGGAACGCCAGACCCAGAGAGCCAGACAGACCCCAGGGCCCATGAGTTCCTGGGCATGAGACCCTCTCCACCAGGCCCAGGAAGCTCTCCCCTTTCCGGTTTCCCCTGGGGGTGGGCTGGCACACAGGGAGCGGCACAAGCTCGTTAGCAAAGGAGACTAAGGCAGTGAGAGTCCTACGTGGTCACTGCTGTACTCACTCTCGGCTGGGAGACTCTGAGCCCTGATCTGGGGTTCCCACAGCCCAGAATGGGTCTTCACGTCTGCAGGTGTCCCCGAAGGGGACCCTGCTACTTAAGCAGGATGCATGGGGCCATAGCGCACCTCTGACACCTGCGTTCTACCCCTGGCCACACCCCAAACCTCTCACACTTGCCACTGCAGTCAATTCATGCCCCCGTGGGTGCCCTTCTGCCATCTCCCCACTGGAAAGGAATGCCTGCAAATAGCCATCTACTGCAGAGAACTTTCTGGAAATAAAATACAATGTAGGAAGCCAAGATGAAAAAGGTTCGTAAAGGTGTACCCCTGGTGGAAATGGGGCTTTCGAATGGAGGAGCACCCCAATTCCCATCTCCCTACCTGACTCTGGCTGCCAGGGAAACCAGAGACCTCAGACACGCACTTCAAGGTCACCAAAAGATCTTCGCTGATCTTCTGTGAGCTTAGAAACAGCCTCCATCCTCCTCCTCCAAGACCCTTTCATGAGAAACGGGGAGTCCACAGGGAGCTGCCCCCAAGCTATTCCAGAATCCACAGGGACACAACGGTGGGCTTTGGGGTGCTGTTTCTGGGCTCCTGCCTTCCCTGCTGATTCTGTGTACCTCCTTTTCATCTCCCATCACCTCTGCTGTCTCCTGCTCACCGTCTTCTCTCTTTGTGTGCCTGACAAGTAGTTGGTGAGGGTGAAGATGGAAAATGAAGCTCTGAACTTAGAAAATAAAAACACCCTGGTCGGCTTTATTAATCTCTTGAAATATGCTCTCCCGTGGCTGCCAAGCCGGAAGGGCTTGTGTTTCCCCCCCAGAACATCATAAAAAAAAAAAAAAGTAGAAATGTTTACAAGGATGACTGGGAAAAAGTGCAGTAGATCTTCCTGGTAATGTACAAGGTGATGCAGTAATTGCTATGGAAACTAGTCATTATAATTCAATAAAAAGGAAGAAAAAAGTTAAGTTCATTGTGTTACCTATGACTCTGTAGTCACGTTCTTTACATATATTAGCATAAAATCAAGTCCCACTTTTATTCTCAGGGTTTTCGCTCGCTCTGCCTTCACAAAGGAGTGTGTAGGGTTCAGCACAGATGAAGCCCTAAAGAGGAGAAATTCACTGTGCATGAAATCGCTCTCTATTTTTCTTTCCTGAGTAAAATATTTAATGTTTCTACCTAATATGTGAGCAGGTTCTGGAAGGGAATTTAGCGTGTATGCGAGGGATGTCACCCAGGCAGCTAGAGGAATAGCCTTATCTCTCTCCGGGCCCCGAGATGCGACAGAAAGGAAGTCTTTCGGGAGAGATGCAACTTGCCAAATAAGAAGAAAGATGCACAGGCACAAGACCTGCTACATATCTGAGGTCTCAGCAATTTGGGGAGCCTGTCAGAGGAGGCAGGCACTTGTGAGATTTTGGGGTATGCTGGAATGGGGCCACCTTGCTTCATAATACCCTACCCATATGTTTCACACTATGTTGTGAACTTGGAAACCAGACCTGACCCAGTGCAAATAAAATCCTGCAAGTGGTGGGAATAACTATGTGGGTGAGACAGGAAGCTGCTGTTGTTCTGATACCTGTTTCTGGCAAAAGGAGATAAAGGCCTGATTCAACGTGATTGGTGCATGTCAAAGGCTGCTGGGGGCTGCAGAGTATTTCACTGAAAACCATCACCCCATCTACAAGGTTTGTGAACCCCAATGTCATCGGGTGCCCAGAGACAGGGGGACAGACTTAGTAGGCAGGTGGACCCTCATCAAACCCTGGAGTCCCCCCAATTGTGCAAGCTATTAAACCAATGCTCATGCCTTCAAACTGACCCTCGCACCCTCTGTCTTCTGGGGCTTGAGTGGGAACTGGGAGCATTGCATTTCCATTTTGCTCAATGAGTTTATTCAAACCCCCACCTATAGGGGGCGCTAGTTGGAGACGATGTGACTGAAAGGAGAAGGAAATGTTTGTCTCTGCTCGCAGATTTTGTCAGCATCACAGCAGCAGAGGCTCTTCATCCCAGCTGTGGCAGCTGGTTCCAGGACAGGTGTTGCTCAGAATGATAACCAGCCCTTTTATGCATCCTAGGGCGCCCTCTTCAGAAGCCTGTGTATGATCTCCCCTCAGAGCTCTTGGGCACCAGCAGAGTTCTGCTCCCCCCAACCAAGGCGTTTCCACACCACCACCCCTTGTTTCTTGAGCACAAATGTGGTAGCTGCTTCTTGAAGTCGTTGTCTGTGCTGTCTCGGTATTCTCTCTTTGCAACCTAAATGCCCCAAAACAGATGAGTGGATCGGGAAGCTGGGGTACATAGACACGAGGGAATACTACTCAGCAATCAAAAATGAAAAAGTAGACACATTCATAGGAACATGGATGGAACTGGAAGGGATGATACTCAGCGAAGTAAGGCAGAAGGCAAAAGAAAAATACCAGATTATTCCTCCCCTAGGAGGAATATAAGGGAACCAAATAAGGATCAAGGAAAGGAATAAGAACAATAATAATAATAATAACAACAATAAAGACACAAAAACCAAAAATGAAAAGACAAGGACAAACTGGGGACACTTGGTGGGGAGGGAAGAGGGGGAGGGTTGAGGGCAGACGGGAGCACGGAGGACTGAGGTGATGATGCACTGGTGATCTGGTGATGGGGAATACATGGGGATTACAATTGATGTCAAATATATGTAAATTAAAAAAAACCAAAAGCATAAATTGCAAAAAAAAAAAAAAAAGCAACCAAATCCCTGTACTAAATTCTCCCTGTTAGAACACCTGAATGGTTTCAGCTTCTTACATCGGCCTCACCCTGTCTAATTCAGCCTCCACTCTGGTGGCCAGAAAGCTCTTTCAGACTACCAATCTGATCAGGATAATGTTTTGCTCTCATCTTTAGGCTGACAGAGTCGCTCCCCAACCCAAAGAGACATCCTCAAGCACATCTCTCCTGAGTGTGGACACACCCTCAGAAACCTTCTTAACATCCTGATTCAAGACAACAGCATTCAAGGTTCAGAATTGGCAGGTAAAGTGGAATGTTTTCTAAACTCTCCCTAGAGAGTAAGTCCTATTGCTGAGATACGACCATGAGAACTAGTTTTTAATTTATCAAGTGCTTATGACAGACCAGGACTTCTCTCTTACCATGTAGATTCTTCAAAGGGAAATCCATCCAGTTACTATGATTCCCATGCAGGTGACATTATATTTGTTTTTGTCCAAAAGAACCCACCTTACCTCCTTGAGTCTACTGGAATGCCTAGAGGGATTCTTTAACTGAGAATTAAATTAAGTCACCAGAAAGAATTCTTTGCTTATGACTGAATCCCCTCCCTGGAAGAAGAGGTCTGCTGATAATTCCTGAATAATTACACACAACAAACTCCAAATGTCACACGGTAGAATTCTGATATGAATTGCTAATTACGTCCATGTTAAGGCATTGATGGAAATCCTTATCTCAAAGTGACTACGAGTCGCAGAATATCTTCTGGGATAACCTGGAGTCTTTTCCTCAAGTTCCACAAGTATCAATGGCTAGAGATATTTTTGACAGTCACTTCTGGAGGCGAAGTTCTATTCGTATCTAGTAGTTACGGACCAGGGATTCAGGGGTGTTGCACAGCATTCGGCAACGTACAAGACAATCCTCTACAACAAAGAATTATCTGGCCCAAAAGTCAATAGCATCAACAGTAAGACTTCTAGTTTTGACTCATGTTTTCTGTGACAGCTCTGGCATCTTGGAGTCAGAATCCCCTTTTCTGATGACAGAGAAAAATCCCCGTTTATACGTGGAATTGCCAGAAGTTGGCACCAAGTACTGAGATATATGCAGTGACACAGCTGATAAGATTTGCTCCCTCCAACTCATTGTGCAAAATGGTGCCCCTTGAAATGACTCTTTTCACACTCACCTTGACACTTCATGTTCTCTCTCTCCAATCTGGCACTCTGTCTCTTGCCAGCTGCTTCTGTGGTCAACCCATGCCAGGGCTAAAGTCGCTGGGAAGAGCCACCTTGAGTTAAGATTGAGCTGAAAACAAACTTCCCATTGGTCTGACTCATGGATTCCATGATATTTCCCAGACTGGGCTAAAAGCATCCTTCTTCCTGCTGCAGCAGCTCAAGTTCCTACAACTGTCCATGAGATGGACAACATCTCATGCTCCAGATCATTCCACCCACATCCCTCATCCTGAGGTCAAACTACCTTGAATCTAATGAGATGCTCTATTTATCACAGCTTCTCACATGAAATACAACCTAATGAAGAAGTAGGTACAGGACTTGCCTACCAAGTACAAGTCCCCTAAAATTTGTTTTATAACTCTGGGCATTTGCATATTGGCTTTGTTCAATGTGAGATACTGACTTCCACATCTTTATCTTGGGGGAATTGATTCCATCAGAAAAATGAAGGAACAGTCACATCTGATTAAATGGTCAAGGAAAAAATCTTAACCCCCTCCTCGTAACAGGACTACAACCAGACTTTCTCATTTGTCTCTATCGTTCCATTAACTGTCAATTAGCTTCTCGCTGACTTTATAGAGCTGATAATTAACCGAATCACGGGATCATGAGATCTTAACACCAGGGAGTCATAGCATTCCAGCACTTTTTCTTCATAGTATCACATTTTCTAGGAAGTGAATAAACTTGAATCATGAGATTGTAGGATCAGAGTCTTTGAAATGAAGAGTTTGAACTTTGGAGACCTGGATTACTAGAATCTGGGGGTCTTAGAATATGGAGTACTCAGATTATAATATCTCAGAATTTCAAAATACAGATAAGTTTTCATATTATCTTTCAATAATAGTTATTTTGGAAATGCTAAAGTTAAGAACAATAGTACAAGTGTACTACTTACTGGAACTTCAAAGCTCTGAGCTCATTGGATTCCTTTGTCACACACACACCCACCTATAAAATTAACTGGTTCTTCCATATATGCTGCCACTGACAAAGGACAAACTACCTTTAAAGCCCCAAGGAAGGAGGTTTTGGGCACACCAGCAGATCCCTCAAACCCAAGGAAAGAAACCAAAACCTGAGATGCCTCAGGGATTGGCAAGCAATGTAGGCGAAGACAATGACAGAACGCAATCATGTGAGGAGGCAATAGGGAGAAGTGGAGACTATGGCAGATAGGCAAAAGAATCATCATTACCAGAGCATCTGGAAATGTATGCTTTAAAATAGAAATCTTGAAATTCTTTTTCAAGATTGGCAACTGATCGAAGTTTCAAATGTGCAAATCATCACTGTGTAGAAATACCAGTCAAACATAATTTGTGTGCTACTTTCGTCCTACAGACGCATAGTTTGTACTTCCTGCAGTCAAAGACATCAGAAGGACTAGACACAATTTATACAATGATTAGAAGCAATTACTCCGCATCCAGAACACAGCACTCACACTCACACTCTGCTACTTCTTAGCTCTGCAATCTTACTCAAGGTACTTAGCTTCTCTGTGCCTGATTTCCCTAGCTGTGAAATGAAGACATTTATAAAAGCACCTTTCATGAAATTACTGTAAGATTTAAATGAGTTAGCACATGCAAAGTCTTTAATAAATATACTTTTGTTAGCAAGTATGAGAACATAGTGAAAAGTGCCTGATGTAGGTGAACATAAGCTATTTTTCTTATCACTTTGCAGATCTTGATTTCTTTAAACCTGGCTCTCCCCAGCTGTCTTGCTATAAGAGAAGGGCACACAGAGGGACCAGAGTCAACATTTCCATCTTGGGAATGAGAAAACTGAGCCTTACAAGGGTGTTTTCTCTTACTCAAGGCCACACTGAGAACACGAGGCTGGAGATGCCTCGGGAGCGAACCCTCAAGTCTGCCTCTTTCTCCTGGGATGCTGTCGGCCATGGGAGGCCAGGATCAGGCCATGATGCCACCCCCTCCCTCCCAACCAGCCAGCCAGCCAGCCAGAAACTCTGCCACATTGCCAGATGTCCCAAGCCTCACTCCAGACGCAAAATGACAATGAGGTGCATTTTTTTTTTTTTTTCAAAAAAGAAAGAAAGTGGGGGTGGGGAGCAGAGGGGGAGAGAAAAACTGTTCTCATCACAAATTTCTCTCTGGCCCTCTTCCCAGATTTGAAGTTTCTGGCATGGTTGGCAAGATTGGGGGCAGGAGAGGAAGAGATTGTGCTGGCCAACAGCAGGGGTGCTGAGGGAGGGTCCAGGACTGACTGCCCTGGCTTCTCAGCCCCACCAGCCCCAGCACGGTTGCATAATTGTGAGGCCAGTACAAAAGGAACACACAGGACCTCCAACGTGCAAAACTCATTAGGATTTTCAAGAAGGTACTAGCAACGCATAAGCCGAGTGCAGGGCCCTAATGAGTGCAGAGCCCTGTGCATCCCAGAGGGCAGGCTTGCACGCTCCCAACCCCCCATCTCAGGGACACCCCGTTATTGCACAACAGGAAGTGCGAAGAGGGTTAAAAGATGCCCTCCCCTCGCTCCATGTCCTGGTGAGATAAAACCCCCATTGGGAGACCCAGGACAATTTTTATATAGGATTAGAAAACAAAAATCAATATTTAATTATCTGTAAGCTTTTTGTGTCACTGAATCTTTAGTACCCTAACAGGGAACACGGCTGCCAAGGCAAAAGTAAGTCATTAAAGACGCAGTATCGCTGGCCATCCCTTTTTAGAGCCGGCCCATAAATAGAGTGCATTATCAGTCCTTACGTGCTGGTATTGTTATTTATCTTTACAATCTCTATTTACCTCTATTTATAGCAGATTTCCCCCATATATTATGAGGCCAGGTTAACTTTAACGGAGTTCATGAAACGAGGTACTTAAAACTTTGGAACATGCTTCTGGGGACAGATGGCAAGGTTTTCAGAAGCTATGGGGCCCAGAAGGCCGATTTGAAGGGTGTTGATTTTTTTTTTTTTTTTTTTTTTTACTTTTTTTGTTGTTGTTGCTGCCTCTCTGATTGCTGACACTCTCTCCCATGAAGACTGTCCAGAGTCCTGCATCCCTGGCATGGTAGGTAGCTGCATCCAAGTGCAAATGGATGGAAGAAGGTGCCAGAAATTTCTGGCTCTGGATCTTCAGGTCTCACCTGCACGTGGACTCTTCCGTTTGCCAGACTGCCAACAGAGTCATCTTTGCAGAAATTGAAGCTTTTGCTTTTTCGGGGAAATCCTTCCCAGAGTTTGTACACCACTGTTTTACTTTAGCCTTATTCAGGCTGGGTTATAATGTTCTGTTTGGTGTTGTGCCTCTAACCTCAGACTGCCACTTCCTCTGGGCAGGGCCAGTGTGGGGTCACCTGAGCATTCACACAGACTGACGCAATTTGCAGTACAGGCAGGTGCACCTTCAAGGTGAGCCTTTACAAGGGAAGCAACAGTCATTTAAAAAAAAAAAGACATTATTTATGCATACAAGAACTGGGGTACAGGAATCCAGAGAGGATTTACCAGAGACAGAGTGGGGAACAGAACAGGCAGATCCACTGAAACACACTGCTGAGGGGAGCAGCGGGCAGGGCAGGAGAGGTCTGCTGCACCATGTGGGTTCCCTCCCTGGCTGGGGATCGAACTCACACTGCTGTGCAGCAGCAGCTTCACAGTATAGCGCTCAACCCACTGCGCCACCAGGGAGTCCTGGAAGCAGCTGACTTAAGGGTTAAACTAGCACTAGTCTGACCTGGCTTTGAATTTCTCTACTGGAGTTTACGACCGAGGGGACAACCGAGGGGAGTTTGGACAAACTATCCTCTTTGAGCCTCAGTTTCCTTGTCTGAAATATGGGGTTGAAAATAAAGCCCATTTCACAGGCTTGTAGGTGAAGTCAGAGGATGAAGTAATGGATCTGACACTCCATGCCTCAAGCAGAAAACGCACTGAGCTGATTTTGTGCCATTAATTCTAGAAGCTCTATATATGTTTAGAAATAATGTGAATTAACAAAGTGAATGAATGAGTGGCTGGCTGAAGAATGAATAAATGAAAACACAGGGAATAACCTTACTCAAGAGCAGACCTGAGACCTAGGAAATGGGAAGTATTAGAGGCATTTTTGCTTATTAATTAAAAACAACAACAATAACAAAGCATTCTAGAAACAGACCTAAGAATTTATAAATATCTCCAGGTCAGAAATGTAACATTTCAGTTCATCTGGGGTAAGATTATTCCATAAACTTCCCTGGGACACTTGTTTCACCACCAGAGAACAAAGATAGAATTACACTCTTCACGGCCAGCTCCCTGTGGGTTGGAGCTAATAACGTAAAACTCTATGACCCCCCAGATGAAAATATGGATCTGCAATTTATGACCTCAAGCAGTGAAGATGCTTCTAAGTATAAAAACAAAACAATCAGCTATAAAACAAAACATAGATTGATTAAATTTCATGAACAATGAAAATACTTACAGGTTTAAAAAGTAAAAACATATTGTTCACTTCCCATAGACCAAGCAAAGAGTTAATACACACATTATATAAAAAGCGCTGGGATATTATTAGGAAAACAAAGATTAAAAGTGAATAGAAAAAAAATGAACCAAGGGTATGAATGTGAAATTAATCAAGGAAGGCGTAGAAATGGCCGAAGAAGCACATAAAACAAGTTAAACTCTACTGCAATAAAAGAAATGCAATTTACAAGAACAGATAGAGTTTTAAATGGTCAAATCAGCACATTTTTTTCTTTAGTGATAACACACGCGGCTTCCGAGGATGTTGCAAAATAGGCACTCTTGAACACTGGGAGTACAATCTTTATGAAGCACAGAAATACTTTTTTGTTATATGCATTGAGATTTTGCCATCATTTATTACATAATCTTTGTGTAAGTGTTGAGAGATACACTTTTGATGGATTCCCCTAAGAACTTCAATGGGTGCCCTACTTTTTCCTTGAGAACACTTAATAATACACCTCAAAAATTTAAATCTGTGCACCCTTTGGCCCAGAAATTCCACTTCTAGGAATCTATCTTAGAGCAATGTAGTGTTCCAAGTGTATTTTCAGCAACCACCATTCCAACATTGTTAAAAATACATAGAAGAAAACTGTAAGCAACCTAATTACCAGTCAACAAGGAGGTGTTTAAGTAAACCAAAAATGGCTCTTTTTGTAAGTCAAAATGTCTGCAAATCTATAATTTCAACCTGATAGAGCTAATACAATGGGATAGTATACAGCCATTAAAAAGAATAAGACAATTTAACCTGGGCAATATTAAGGAAATAAGTTCACGCTGAATTGTTAAGAGAGAAAAGTAATTTCTAGACAGCACATATAACATGGTCTAACTTACAGAGTTCATTTAATTATGTGCATTACAAAGACCTCAAAAGGAAGATTTACTCTATGGATTTCTGCACTATTTAGCTCGTGGCGTTTTGTTTCATGACAATTAGCTTCTATGCCTTCTGTGTCTGCCTAACCAATCCATTCTTATAGGCCAGCCTATGATTGTTTCTAAGCACAACCTCCTCAAACATAATTCAAGGACTTGCAAGAACATCAAAGTGACACTCAGCATCTCAGCTGGTGAATGAGAACTCCTGCTTCCTGGTCCCTACCAATATCCTCCATCAGTTTCTCAAATTTCTCCACATTTCCACATTATCCCTGTGCCAAGCCTTCCCACACTGTGTCCTGTACCTGCAATGTCCACCCCTACCTTGCCCACCTGTCATCTCCATGCAGATTCAGGTAGCACCTCCCACACGGGAGACTTGCCTCACATTCTAGTCTGTGGCAAGCACCTCGTTGGGATTATACTGATAGGAAATGTATGTGTACACATTATATATTCTATACATTATCTATGTAAATTGAGGCACAACTTACATAGCATAAAATAAACCTGTATTAAATGTACATTTCAGTGGTATTGTAACAGGGTCGTCCCAGGAAAAGGGGAAGTTCCAAAATCTTGGTTCCGCCCTAAGTGGGTGGAGCTGAGGAGGATAAGAAGATTTCTGCAGAGAAGAGAGAAGGAAGAAAGGAAGATGGAGAACAGCAAGGAGGCCTGGAGGAGGCACGTGGAGCAGAGGGACATGTGAAGAAACTGCGCTTGCTTCTTGGTCTTGGACTGGTTGGAACATACTGGTGAGAGACCCGTGGGGAGGTTACAATGGCAGCTTTCATCTTGATTTTGATTTTGCTCTTTTCCTCCCAGACTTGTCTGACTCTTTCTGACCCTTTTCTATGGGTCTCTACTGAAAGGTCCTTTAGATGTGTGCCAGGTTTTTGGGCCTTGCTTTGGGCCAATCCTATCTGGCTGGACTTTTACCCTCAAGGAGATGGGTAACTTTGGATGCTTAACTTAGTAACTATATGCTTTGTTCTTTCTTTATTGTACCCTAGTCGTATTAAAGTTCCTTTCCATTAAAGGTTTCATATGTTTGTCTTAATGCAACAAATAGCAAAACCCATTCAAAGATGACAGGTTTGGGGGTTCTGGGGTGCTCCTCTCCCTGCCCTGTACAGTATTTTTAACACCTAGTTTCTCAAACCTTGACCTAGACTAAGAGCATTGAAACTCTGGTGTTACGTTTAGCCTCTGTAATTTCAATGAAGTTCCAGATCATTCTTATAATAATTACTGTCGTCACCTCTTGTTCTCTCTGTGATGACTGTTTGTTTTCATGCCTGTGACTAAGAGCCATAAAATATAAGAATCTGCCTAAAGATAAACAGATGAAATAGTAGTTTTTTATACATACACACACGTGAAGTAAATATGTACCTATGTAATTGTTAGTACGATTACACTGAAAAAACATATTGCATCTTAATAAGGCGTTTTGCAAAGTGTAAAGCATCGTCCAGAAAGAGGAGGAGGAGGCAGAGAGGTTCCCTCGTCCCACCCCACTGTCAGAGAGAGCTGGGAGCCAGCTACCTGTGCCCAGCTCTTTCTGGAGTCTGAGCAACGCCTCAGTTGGAGATTTGTTCCTTCCACTTTCTGGCACCGAATGATGTCGACTGTTGCCAGGAAGACACAGTCTCGGGCAATCCACCGCCCTGGCCTCTGAAGATCAGAGATGAGCTCGAGGTGCAGAGACGCCTGCTTTTGGCGCTTTGCAAAATCCCGTGCAGAGAAGTCACCAAGCTGAGCCTGAAGACCCGGATGTTGGCAGTTCCAGCATGGTTCCCCGGACCTAGCGCGTGGGGACCATCTCTGCGGTGGAGGTCGAGTCTCTATCTCAGGAGCCCGATCCATCTGGCTGTTCTCCATCCTCAGCCAAGGACCCGCTGCATTCTGGGAGCCTGCCGGTGGAAGTAAGGGAAGGAGAGGAGGAGGGTGACAGCTGGGGCTGGGGAGAGGTGTCAAGGGCCCCTCTCCAAAAGCTATTGATTAATCTTGAAATTGGAATGCTTTTATATCTTTACAAACTGGGATACCATGTGGAGAAAATCACGGCGCGCCCGCCACACGCAGGAGGGCGAGATGGGTCAGAGTTCCGGGCTCAGCCAGAACCTGGTTCAAGTCCCAGCTGTCCCACTACCCGGCTGTGTCACTTGGGGTGACTTCCTTGCTCTTTCTGAGTCCTTTCCTTGTCCATAAAATATACCTCACAAAAGTCCTCGGGAAGGTTTGAATTGCATAATATCTGTGAACAGCTTTAGGCAGTGCTTGGGGAGAAAGAAAGCCCCCAATCAATACATGCTAATGGTCTCCAGAACCATCGCTCTCCTTGAAAGGACAACGTTGTCTCACATGATGTAAACTATCCAAGCCAGGCAAAGTGGCTGTAGCTCTCAGATTCTGAAATTTGAGCCAGAGACCCGGGCCTCCCTGGTGGCGCAAAGGGTTGAATGCCACACTATGGGGCTTCCATAGCCACAGCAGCGCAAGTTCAATCCCCAGTCAGGGAGGGGACCCACATGGCGCAGCAGACCTCTCCTGCCTCGCCCGCTGCTCCCCTCAGCAGTGTACTTCTGTTAATCTGCCTATTCTGTTCCCCACTCTGTCTCTGGTGAGTCCTCTTACCTCCCCCGGCATTGTATGCATAAATACAAGCCCCAGCTCTTCTATGCATAAATAAATAAAATCTTAAAAAAAAAAAAAAAAGAACCAGAGACAGAGGCTGCATCTGAGCGTCCTGTTGGGTGACCTAGGGCGTATCCCCTCCACTCCTCCCACCAAAGCGAGGGAGAATCCAGCGCGGGTGAGGAGACCCACCGACCAGGGACTTTAAGTCTGGTCTGGTCCGGTCCATTACATTTTACAAACTCTATTGGCATTATTCAGCCCATTTTCCAGATGAGCACGCTGAGGCTCAGAGGGTTGAAGTTGGTTGCGCCTGGCAATGAAAAGCCAGGAAGAACTGGGATTCCAAACAGCTAAGTCTAACTCCTCTCCCTCTGCTCTTTTTACCTCCCTTTCTTCAACCTTCGATAGTAATGATAACAAAGATAACTACCATTGATTAAGCACTTTCCCAGTGTCCACTGGGCGCCACTTTACACTGCTCATCTGACTTTCACCTGAAGCCTGGGCGAGGCAGGCTCTGTAACTCCCCATTTCCCAGGAGAAGGAATACAGTAAGAGGCAGGACTTGAACCCAGGATGGATTCTGTGTCGCAAAGGGTTAACACCCACTCACATCTCTCCTCTTTCTCCTTCCCCTCAATGACTCACACAGGTGTTAAAACAGCCCCGAACACGCTAAGTGAATAAATCAAGGCAAGAAATAGCTGCCTCTCCCGTCCTTTCCATGCCCGGGAGGGAGGGAGTGACAGCGCCCAGGGAAGGAAGCATACCATTTATCACATTTTGTTGCAGCACTTTTTTTCTTGATTTAAGCAGCCACTGCACTTGCTTCCCCAGTCATCCCAGTTAGTAAGGAAGACCAGAAGCTTACGCCATAAATAAGTTGCACAAATTTCACAGATGCCCCCAGGAAACTTGAGCAGGGAAATGGCTCAGCATATGTCTAAATGGTTAATTGACTTAATTGCTGGGAGTTGGACGATTAGCGCACTCGATCCACCCCAGTGGCCACAAAATATCCTTAATGGTATTCAGTTTATTTGTACGTTAAGCTCCAGTTACTATTACGGGGAACTTTTCAATTGCTGATTACCTCATAAATACATAATTGTAATCGCAGGAGAAGAGCCTCAAAGGCTCTTCAAGGAACTGTGAAAGGTGCTGTTCGTTCACACACTTGGTTGTTTTTTTATTGAGCACCTACTATGTGCCGAATGCTGAAGAAACCAGACACAAGTCCTGCCCTTAGGGGGCATACATTCTATAAGAGGAGGTAGGTAGTATTGGCAATATACACACACACAGGCCTAGATAAGGACTACAACAGAGAAGGAGGGGGTGGGAAGGACTACCTGGGCTGAGGGGGGCAGAGAAGGCCTCTCTGGGGACCAGCTCTTGAGCTAAGACTTAAATGAGAAATAAGAATTACCTGGGGGCAGGACTCCCTGGTGGCAAAAGGGGTTAAGCACTGCATTGTGAAGCATCCGCAGCCACTGCAGCAAGAGTTCGCTCCCCAGCCAGGCAGGTGACCCACGTGGTATAGCAGACCTCTCCTATCTCCCCGCTGCTCCCCTCAGCAATGTGTTCCAATAAATCTGCTTGTTCTGCTCCCTATTCTGTCTCTGGTGAATCCTCTCACCTTTTGCACCTCTGGCCCCGCACCTCTGGCCTGCACCCCAGTTCTAGTACACATAAATAAATCAGTCTTTATATAAAAAAAAAGAATTACCTGGAGCCTGGCCGGGGGTGGGAGGTACAGTGAGGGAAGCAGCAAATGCAATTGCCCTGATGTGGCTTATCCTGCATTGAGAATGAGGAAGGAGGCCTGCCTGGAGTACAATGTGTGAGAGAAGGCCTGGTGCAGGAGCAGAGGTGAGACCGCCCTGGGCCAGGCCAGGCCAGGCAGGCTGACAGCAAGGCATTTGGATCTTTTTTCTACACTGCACACATAAAAAGGTATTGCATGGCTTGATTTGTGTCTTAAATGATCCCTCTGTCTGCTGGGTGGAGAGATGGTCAGTGGGGACTTGGGGGGAGGGGAGGCTGCGTTGCCATTGAAGAACCTTCTTCAGCCACCCAGCTGAGTATTATATAGAAGGATAGAGTAGGTGTCCCAGGGTGTATGGGGATGTTGATTAGCTAACGACTTAGTTTGGAAGGCTCCGGTTGTCTTTGCTTTTAGCTTGCACCTCTGACTTACACCTGTGCCCCTCAGCAAGATGGAAATGCCTTATAAGGAACGCAGGAAGATCATGTTCTGGAAAAAACAATTTGGACCCAGCCTAAGGGTTTATACCGAAGTCCAGGAGGCCAGCGGAAGAGGCATTGCCACTGTGGCATGCTGGGTTGTCACCATTTGGATATTTGACCTAACAAGGCTGGACTATCAGCAGCAAATGGGTTTTGGCCAAATCCATGTCATACAAGACCTGAAAATAGAGGCCTCGATTCTGTCATATCCCAAATTATTACCCATTGCCCCATCTTAATCCTTCTGAAGTTGGGTGGAGGTGAGGGGAGAATGGATCAAAATTAGAATTATATCAAGCAGAAAATAATCTTCAGTCTGGGTTGCACTGATAAAAAAAAATAAGCAGAATTCATAATTACCATATAAAACTGTTTATGTTTGTGATTATATGTTACTGCCACCTCCAGGTCCTGGTAGCAAATGACTTAATTGCTTTAGCCTGGAACTGGGGTGTGAGGAGCAAACAGTGGGTTTTGCAGGATGGAGGGATACGAGAAATCTCTCTGCTGCCCCTGGCCTATTTCGGTAGTTGTCTTTATTTTCCCCTCAGTCTCTGTGGTTAACTATTGCCTTTGCCCTGGTGGAGTTGTCAAAAGTCAGAAGTTGAGCTATCTCTGGGAATCTTGGAGTTCAGAGAGATTAGTCAGGGTTAGGTAAGCTGGGCTGATAATAGGGGAAGGATGATGCTGGTTCCAGGGTCCCAGGATATCAGGAACAGGGCTTGGCAGGGAAAGGCACGCCCATAGGTGTGTTATGATACGTTATGAGGGATGCTGGTCCCAGGAGCTGGGCAGTCCCCGTCGGCCAAATTTTACCAGTTTGCTCACCAACCTGCCCAGTGCTTCTGCATCTGGTGCAGAAAAGTCTCCTCTCTGAGTTTGGTTTTCCCCTCAAAACAAACCCTGAGACAAGAACTGCAGTGCACGTGGGTGACCCCAGAGGAACCTGTATTGGAGCAGGGAAACTGAGGCACGGTACATTATCCAACTCATTACAACCATGAACCACTCAAACCTAACCCTACTGAAGAGCTCTAGGAGACAGTGCACTATCTCCCACACTGTGGGTTGAAGGCTGCTTCTGCAGGTGGGGGTGGGGTGGAAGTAGTGGTAATTTCCAGGGATTCCATTCTACTGTGCCCATGGGTAGAGGAAGCTTCAGTGACCACAGAAACCCTTGGGCAGAGAGAAACACATGTGAGCAGTTGGTCAGGACACCAATAGAGTCTCCTTCAAAACCTAATAAATAGAACTGCTGAATGAATGAACGAATATGGAGCTATTGGTCTGAGGACTTTAGACCCTCCAAAGAATCTAGTACCTGTGCCATGCACCTTTGTCAATTGTGACTTCTAAAGACACCACCTTTGGAGCGTTGGGAGAGCATGTAGCCTTTTGGCATCTTAGTCTCCCCATTGTCAAAATGGTGTCAATTGTGTTAACTTGGTATGATGGTTAAGAACACTCAACCAAAGATGCCGTCTCACATGCTGTAGTATAATTCATAAGTACTGAGTATCTGCTGCAAGGCTGGGTCAGGGGTAGATGCAAGAGCATGTATAGCTGACACCTGTCCATTAGTGCTCAATAAAGGTTAGTTTCTTTACTCTTCCTGAAACTGCAGGAGGCATGGAGAGCAAGGCTGAGGAACACTGGTGGAATCTGGAGGTTGAACCTGATAGAATTTTAAGGAGGTTTCTCAAGACCTGAGAAAACAGTGAGCTTCACGAAGAGCTGCTCTCATCCATCATTGGTTCTGCACTTCTGTACCCAGCTCTTTCTCATAATTCATTGCCAAGCCCTCACAGTTCCTGCCCAGCCCTGCTTGAGCACTCCCAAACCTGCTCATTGCCTCCTATGCCTCCTCCAACACTGCCTGAAATCAGTCTGATCATCTACTTGAGGTTTCTCAGGAAATCTCCTTCCGGGCCCCTAACTTGGTGTGTTTCTGCTGAAAGATATCGATAGTTCCCCATTGTCCTCAGAAAAAAAAACTGCAAGCTCCTTCACTCTAGCCCCTGCCTCCTTCTACAGCTGTATGTCCAGGCATCTCACCACTCCGACACATATTTTTTAATTTTTAAATAGATTTACTGAGATATAATTAAAATTCATCCATTTAAAACATAGAATTCAACAGTTTTCGTATACTCATAGAGTTGGATAGCCATCACCCCAAATCTGATTGGAGACCCTTTGCTTTCCCCACAAGAAACCCAAACCCATTATCAGCCACTCTCACTGGCCTCCAGCAGTCAGCCTCTGGGGAACACTACTCTATAATCTGTGTCATCGAGTTCCCTGCTCTGGGCATTCCATATAAGTGAAGTCATTGTATGTGGCCTCTTGCAACTAGCTTCTTTCGCTTAGCAGAATAAAAGTTCATTCAGGTTATACCATGGAGATTATGTCATTCCTCATTTTTATCATTAAACAATTTTCCATTGCATGGATAAGTCACATTTTGCTTATCCATTCATCAGTAGTGGACATTTGGTTGTTCCACACTTGGGCTATCATGAATAGTATTGACATGAATGATCAAGTCCAAGTTTTGGGATGGAATTATGTTTTCATTTCTGTTGGGTGTATACCTAGGAGTGGAATCGTTTTACAGTTTCTTACTCTCACAGCCACATAGAGTGAAATTCACTATAGTTAGATTTGGCTGGTGGTAGCACAGCCCTGTGAATATACTAAATATGTACCATCTCATATTCCTACAGGCAAGATCCCAGCACCCTGAATTTCCCACATCTTCGCCAACACCTGTTACTGTCTGTCTCTTAGACTATAGCCACCTTGTGGGTGTTGAAGTGGCATCTCACGATGTTTTTTTTTTTTTTTTTTGTATTTTCCTAATGACTAATAATTCTGAGTATCTTCTCATATTTTTACTACTTGTGTATATTCTTTGGAAAAATTCCATTAAGTTCCTACTAATAATTCCTATTAAGTCCCTTGCTCGTTTTTAAATTGGGTTGTCCTTTTATCATTGAGCTTAAGTGGTTTTTATATTCTAGATAAAAGCTTTTAGTAGATATATGATTTGCAAATAATTTCTTACATTCTCTGGGTTATCTTTTCACTTGATGGTGCCATTGGCAGCACAAAAGCTTTTTATTGTGGTAAATTCCATTTTGTCTAGTTTGTTTTTTATTTTGGGGGGTATCTAAGAAACCTTTGCTTAATCCAAGGTCATGAAGTCTTACTCCTATATTTTCTCTGAAAGTTTTATAATGTGAACCTTATGTTTGGATCTATGATCTATTTTATCCACTAGTCCCACCCACCATTTGTTGAAAAGACTATTTTCCTCATTGAATAGTTGGCATCCTTCTCAGAAATCAGATGACAGGGATGTTTATTTCATGATTCTCAGTTCTTTTCCACTGATCTATCCTTGTGTCTGTCCTAGTGCCAGGGCTACTGTCACACCTTCCCCAAGGGGCGTTGAATTCTGCCTCCCAATATTTTTTCATGTGCCAATATTTGATCTCTCAGATCTCAGACCCTGTGTGCCCAAGTTGAGTGGCATAGGATGTCATCTCAGAGATGAGTCATCACCTAATTTTCTCATGCTGTGTTACTCTCATTCATTTACTTAACCTCTCTGGGCCTGTGTTTCTCAGAACTTTACTTGTAAAAGCAAGAACAGTGTCATCTTCCTTCCTGCCTTCCATCCATCCCCCTCTCTTCCCTCTCCTATGTTTGAAGGCAGAGACTGTGCCTCATTTATCACTGTGTCAGCACAGTGGCTGACACGGAGTAAACACTGAGCATGCGTTCCCTGAGTGAATGAGGACCCCTTCTTGCTGGGGAACTGGGAGGACATGGCTTCTGATGTACTCACACTATTGGTTCTAAATAAACAATGACTTGGTGGCAGCTGAGAGATCGTGAGTCCTGTTCCTGCTTTGTCTTGTTTACAAGGCATTAACTTATCTCCCTCCTGCCACAGACCTGGTTCCTAAGTCGAACCTCAGAGCTGCCAGCTTTCTTGCCTGTGAGCAGGGGGACTTAGATCATGGATCAGCATTTCTCAGACTTTCTGAGTTCATAGCACCAGAATCATCTCACCAAAAGTAATCCTTATGGTTGTGGTTATTAGGTATTTTGGTGCAAACCCAACATTCCTTTATGTCCTAACAATCTAGTAGCTACTTGAAGGAAGAATACCCAGAAATTGATCAAAGAATAATATTTTTATTTCATGCTTAAACAAGCACAGTCACTTACTACTGAAATGCGTGTCCTCACTCCCCGCTGGGCTCTGTACAGTTTCTGAAACCCCAGAGTGGAATTGGATCCTGTCACCCTCATTTCCTGTTTCATATTGATTTTGGCACTGTCCTTGCTTTTTATCGTAGCAGCCACCAAAAACCCAGGGTCACAAAGATATGATGTCACCAAAAGGAATGTGGTGTGCTCTAAGGCTGGAATCGCAAATGACCTCCAGCCAGTATTCCTGTGATATTGTTGAGATGTCAAGCATTGCTATTATTACCTTGACAGTTTAAGATATCTTGGGGTTCCTTTGAGCCTGCTGAGGTACCCCAGGGTGTGTTGGCACAAAGTTTTGGAACTGCAGTCTGAGAAAAAACAAGAGCATGTGAATGAGTTTTTGAGAACTTCCCTAGATTCCCTGTGTGACCCCGAGCCAGTCACTTCCCATTCTGCACATGAGTTTTCCTCTTCACCTGCAAAACTGGGAGTCTCCCAGCTCTGATATCTTCTTTAGTCTCATCATTATCTGCAGGGTAAGCTTTGATAATGAGTGCTCAGTATGTGTCAGGCACCCTTCTCCTTCTAACCCCTCAAGGGAAGCCATTGCTATGGACCCACTTTACAGAGGTGGAAATCAAGGCTCAGGGAGATTTCATGACTCAGGCATCATAGGCCAAAAGTGACATCTTTTGCTTCAACTCTTCTAAGCGAGAAACTCTTTTCTGCCTGTGTGTGTAAGAAATACTCTAAGAAGAGTAATCAAGGGGACCCACGGCTTAAGGACAAATTGCATGTTACATATGGACACTGCGGGGACGTAAACCTATTTGTTAACAGTCTCTGCCATGTGACCAGATCCTGTGATTGCCACTGAAGCGCTCAGAGTTTGAACAGAGCACGGTAGCGAATAATTGTGTATTACAACAGGTGGTTCGTTTTTGTGTTTGTCTACCTAGCTTGAACTATTTTGTTTATCTTCTGCTTTATTATATTGAACCTTTAAGCAGGTTCCTCACAACCTTTAGGACAGAGTGAAAACACCTTTGTAAGGTTTACAAGCTGCTCCTTCCACCATTCCCGCTATCAGCGTCTACACCCCAGAACCACACTCCCACTTCTTCTTGAAGCCAGAATGGTCCCATTTTGGTACGAAATATTGTACGGTTCTGGGCACTGAGGTTGTGGTAGAAGAGGAGAAAGAAGTGGTGCCTGCCCTCGCAGAGATTTTAATATAAGTGAAAAAGAGAAAAATGTTGCAAGGCAGATTTAACACACAATCACACAAAGACTCACAGTCTTCCATGTATGATGAATGTCCAGAAGTAGCAAAACAAATGCTCTCAACCTTGAATTCTCCCAGAGGTCCTATCCTTGTTTTATCACTGTGGGTTGTAATGATCTCTCTAATTAGGCAATTACATATTTATCTTGGGCATCACCGCACCCCTAACGCAGACCTGGTACATAGTAGGTACTCAATAAACACATGTGCCAAATGAATAGATACTCAGTGTAGAGAGGACACAAAAGAGTAGAAAATTCAACCCTACTGTACACATACCATAAGCAGCTGCCGCTCTCTCTCGTTTGCTCATTTTTACTGACAGACTTTGTTTCTCCCTTGAAGCACTATTTCTTACTGTACTTATCATTGTGCTTCCTTTCTCTGGTTTTATATCACATGCATTCTCCCAAATAATGCTTTTAATCCCATATGCCGTTTTCCCTCCATCGACAGTGCCTGCTCAGAGGCTTTTCCGGGCAAAATGCACAGAGGAAGTCAGGCTGTGATTGATTGAGGATGTCTGCCCTGGGCAGGGAAGTAGGGCATTTCAGGACGGGAACCTGCTTTTGGAGTGGAGTAAGAGCTTAGCTAGCAGACTCTCAGAACCTTGCTCAGACGCATGAAATCCTGCCACGTCGGGTGATGACGGGCTGGCCTCATCAGAGCTCTCGCTCATAGGACACACATGTGATATAAAGGCCAGAATTGCTCCAACATCCCATTGGGACAAGTCACTGCTTGGTCCCTTTATTTTTTTTTTCAATTATAATTCATTTCATTTCCTTTTTTTTATTGTTGCACAATTTTATTTTTTATTATTTATTAATTAATCTATTTTTCTTACGAAGTTTGCTTGCTTTTCTTGGTGTGGTGCCCTTAAGTCCCTTTAAAGGATGTAGCTTGTGATGAATTTGGAAGACCTGGGGCAAAGAGGGATACACGGCGTGTTCGTCTGACTCTGAGACCAGGAACCCTAGAAAATATCACGTGGGGATGAAGCTGTAAAACACGTATGGATTTCATTATCCAGGGGAAGCAACTGGAGCTTACAGTGTGGCACTCCTTGGAGCCATCCTGCCTGGAGGTCCAGAAGACTATAGTATTACCCACTTAACCCCACCTGCACAGCCAGCCTGCCCCCTGCATAGCTGAGCAGACTTCCAAGGTCAGAACAACACTCAAGCAGAGACTCACAGGTGTTCGTAGCAAGCAGATGTGAGTATGAGGACAGACAAGTTATAGTGAAGCGTTAATCGTCTTAGTTCACCATGGCCCTTCTCACTTCTTGAGTCCTTCCAGGAAAGCCATTGCAGCAGCAAATACAGAAAGTTAATGCTCTGGGTTTTGTGGACCACATAGCCTTTGTCACAACTACTCAAGTCTACCTTTGTAGCACAGAAATAGCCAGACAGTACATAAGTGAATGGGCGTGGCTATGTTCCAATAAAACTTTATTTAAAAAACAAGCAGTGGGCCACACATACTCCACATGGCTGGACATGGCTGGCCCCTAAACTAAGGCTGGCACAGTGCTTGTTTATACCTTGAATGCCTGCTCCAGTGAATTGCATATGATGGCCAGGATCAAGGAGTGTTTCTGGAGTCTGAGACCTGTCTCAAGTGCAAGGAAAAAGAGACAAGTAATTACAAGAGAGAGTTGATTAGTGATGCCTGCTTTGCCCTAGGATGGTGACAACAGAACACACACTGCGCATTCTCTACCCCCGACTTCAGGAAACCTTAGCAATCAGAAAGCGCTCAAGCAATCCAGAACAAACAGACTGTTACGTGGGGACAGCTCATCTGGGAAGGCTGGACTCCTCCCAAGCAGACGGCAAACTCTGGGAACTTCAGGCCCCTTGCAGACGCCATTCCCTTTGCCCCCTAGACTGCGGGTGACTTCAAGATAGAAACCAAGATGTTGCTCTTTGTTTCTTCAGGTCTTACAGAGGCTGGCCCAGTGACTCTTTTGTAGGCATAAGTGAATTAGCGAACTGGAGACTCGCAGAGGCCACTAACATTGCCTGAATGCCTACTGTGTGCAGGTGAAGCCCTGGGCATGCACAGCAACCCTCGCCAATGCAAGCATCCTAGGAAACAGGAATCCTGAAGTCCATTTTTCAGGTTAACTGACTTTCTCATTATGCCAACACTGATAATAGTGAAGACGGTGATGTGCCGGTGGCGGCTGCCTCATGGCACGGGCCAGGCATTCTGCCATGCATTTACTTACAGCCTCACATAAAATCTGTGCGAGAGCGAATGCTGTGATCTCCCATTTCCTAGATGGGGGAAATCAAGCCTGGGGGTGGGACGACGTCGCTGAGCCGGGAACGTGGCAGCAGACTGGACTGTCGCCACCGAGGCTCACAGCCACTGTGTTGAATTGCAGGGCTGCCCGCGGGCCGGGTCTTGCGAGCGATAGATGGACGCGGCAAGGGGCTCGGCAGGAGAGGCCCTGGGCCCTTCAGCCGCGACAGGTCTCAGCTGAGCAGGACAGGGTGGCCTAGCCGGAGAGTGTGGGCAGGGCAGGCTGCACCCCCACCCGCTGGGTCCCACCCCAGCTCCCTCCCAGCAGCAGGCGGGGAGCCCTGTGTGCTGGGGCCCCCATGATTGGCAGCCCGCAGATGGCGGGGGTGCCTTGGAATTTATTATCCAAGCATGCCTTTCTGAGGGGGCCTCACTGCCTGACACTGCTTTATCGGAAAGCTGGGAATGGTTAGCTGAGCCCATCTGTTAGCCAAAGAGGGGAACTCAGTGGGTGGGGGAGTCTGTAGAGTCATTTAAAAGGAATTTCTCTGATGCCGAGGCCAGGGTGGAAGGTTATCTGCCCATGGGCCTGCTGCTGCCTGGTTTGGGGCTTTAGGGATTTAAGGAAGGTGTGTATGAATTGGGTGAGGGGCTTTTCTTTCTCATTCTAAACCAAAGATGGCTGGGCCCTCCCCCCTCCGAGCACCAACTTTAACTCTGCGGAGATCCTTCCTGGTGTATCCTCCGTGTCTCGATGACGAATCTGGGACAGATGGGGATAAATGCAGTGATCTGAATTAATGCCAGGGTCGCTAATGAATCCAGCACCCGGGAAACAATTAGGAGAAGTTACTGCTCCCGCCATGGTGACGCTGCATGCTGGATGCTTTCTCCTTTCTCCCCGCCCACCATCCCTGGCACCGAGGCCAAGGTCCTGCAGGGCCGCCGGGGTCCGTGGGTCTCTGGACTAGCTCTTGGCTGAGCTTCTGCTGCATTTCTGACAGGCGTGTTACTAGCATGTGGGGGCGGGAGAAAGGGGGTCCCCCGTTTGGATGGATATCCTGGGTTATCTGTGCTTGGACAAAGAACTACCCTGGGAGTTCAGAGACTCGGGCTCCAGTGAAGGCCTGGGCCCTTGCCACTGTACTCTGTGCCTTTTGCTACAGTCCTGGGTGTTTCTACCTGTACCCTGATGTTTTCAGGCCTACAGGTTTCTGGATGCTTGCAAATATCTGCTTTGTAACAGAGAGAGAAACAGAGCGAGCGAACAAGCGAGAGAGAGAGAGAGAGAGAGAGAGAGAGAGAGAGAGAGAGAGAGAACTGCATTTTCATAATTGGCTGTCTGATAAAGGTAGCCCCCTAGTCTCTGTGATTGTAAGCTTTACTTCTCCTTCCTGAAACTTAGCATGATTGCAATTGAATAATTAACTGAGTCTTTAATTGTTTCATGGCTATCTGCCTTGCTACACTGCAGGTCCGACAGGCTATGGTATAATATGCCCAGTGCTGAGAACACATTCGATTGAATGAATGAATGAATGAATGAATGAGCGAATGAACGAATGTGTGAATGAGTGAAGCTGGGGGGCTCAGGCTCGGCCCACTGAACACGAGCCTTGCGGCTGCGCCTCCCACAGTGGCCATCGCTCCTTGCCCATGCTGTTGTCCTGGCAGGGGGCACAGACTCGGGCTGGCATTGCATCCTCTCAAGGGCAGCGGGCCTGACAGAGGCTCCTCCGGCATGGGGTGTGGGGCCGTGTCCAAGGCTGACTGCGGCCCCGCCTGCCCCTCGGGGGATGCTGCTGGCCAGCACCGCTTCTCGCGGACACGCTTGAATAGCAAGCAGGGCAGTCTGGGCACCATGTGACCAGCCAGCTGCCAGGGGGGTAGAGGCAGCCAGGGGGTCGGGGGTCACCTCCGCAGTTAAGTCCTGTACCTGGCGGAGACTGTGTTTATGGAGAATGGTTCAAGGAACAAAGCATTCTGCATTTTTCTCTTCTTCCCCTTTTCTTCTTTTTCTTTTTCTGGGATGTCTGCATTCAATATATTTCTGTGCCGGGTGACCAAGTGAGGGAGGTTTGCAGAAGGCAGGAGGGGGTCAGCTTTCTGACGTGTAGGACAGAACATCTCACGGCTGAGAGCCGAGGTGAGGGACTGGGAATTCTCGGGTTCAAAGAGCGGCTTCTCCTCAACCTGGCATTGAGAATGACCTTGAGGTACCCCTGCACCCCTCTAAGCTTCACTGTCCTCATCGGTGAACTAGAAGGCATTACAGCACCAAGGTTATTGGGGCATTCAGGTAGATAGTACATGCGAAATACTCAGCCCATACTTCTCATCTGCTTCAGCTAATGCAGCTAATATTAAAAACAATAGCAATAATCATATCATTAATTGTGCAAATAGAAAACTCATCCTGAGGTTCTTCAGGCCAAGGGGGGATACCGTTTAGACAGGAGGGGTGGCAATTCTGCCGCTGGCTTTTCAGACAGGGGAGCGAGGAGGGACCAGTTCAGGGAGATGATCCCTCCAGCAATGTCCCATCAATCGCTTAAACCTAAAAGGTTTCTACAGGTCATGGAGTTGAAGGCTCTGGAACTGCTGAGACCCAGAGAAGGGAACAGGACTCGCCCCAGGTCACCAGATGGGCAAAACCCAGACATTCTTGTCCTTCCTGAATTCATAAATGTGGTCTGGCTCTTCTGACACTGCAGCAGCCTCTGCCCCCAGCCAGGGCAAGTGCTGGCTGGCAGTGCCTGGAGGCTGAGCCGGCTGGAGCTGAGCTGGCAGGAAGGGCACCCCCTCTGCTTACCCAGGCGCCACTTCTCGCACAGGCTACTGTTACGGGTGCGCGTCCCCTTTCCTGCAGGAGGGGAGTGCCGGCATATTGATCTGTGTTTAGCAGCGAGTCTCCAGAGAGGAACTGGCCAACCCAGGTCATACAGAAGAGGACAGTGGGGGCAGGACGGCCAGACACGGGGCAGCAGCCGGCATGGTGCTTCCAGCCGCACAGTCACTTTACTCCTGGGACCCCGGGGGCCTGAGCGGGGTCTGATGGTGTGGGGCAAGGACTGACCTTGTGACCTTGAGCAAGTTGCTTCCTCCCTCTGGGCCTCAGTGTCCGCCTCTGTAAAATGGGCGTGCCAAAGAATGGGGTTTGCTAGAGGTAGCTAGTCGATTAAGGTAGTTGAGTAAAAGTCCAGGCATGTCTAGACCTTACAGGGTCTGGCCAGGAGGGTCTGCCCAGGGTGTGTGACCCTGAGTTATGGGCCCCAGAGACCTGTGGTCATCCTGGGGACGGTGCAGAGTGATGACCGCTGTGCCTCGTTCCAACGGGGAAACCAAGTCAGAGACATGAGCAGGGAGGGCTGTAGCACCCCAGGCCCTGGGCCTGGGTGGGAAGCTTGTTCATCTCAGATCCCCTTGAAAATAGTCAGAGCCATCTCAGGCACACCCAGGAGATAGAGGCCGACTCCACGCTTGTCGAGAGAAGCCCTGAGAAAAAGAGGGGGGCACGCCTACCACTCTGGCAGGAAGGACAGACCCCCCCCCCCTGGAATCCCATCTCAGCCTCTGATCCACTGTGACTCTGATGAGTTCCTTCCGTTCCTCTGGGCCTCAGTGGGCTCATCTGTAAAATGGAGCTTCCTTGAGAATGTGACGGGGCGGTTTGCTTGGAGCACAGAGCTGAAAACTAACGAGTGTTTAACCAGTTTGTGGCTAGAGGGAGACTGGACGAAGGCTCCTTAACAAAGAGGCAGCCCCATGCCTTGTTCTGAGCACAGAAGTGCATCCAGTTTACACAACGAGAGAGGGACGATACTGACTCCCATTTCACAGGTGAGTAAACTGAGGCCAAAAAAACCCAACCCAGCTGAGGTCTGGTCCGAGGTCACCGCAGCAGAGAGAGGCTGGTCCAGGAGGTGAATCCAGGCAGCCAGAACCTCGGGCTTGCGCTGGTCACCGCCAGGATCCAGCTGAGCAGGAGGGAGACGCCCTTCGATGGCGCTGCATGGCGTGAACGTCACTTCTCTGAAAAACAGGCACATCAGCGCAAAGCAGAGAAAGCGCCCGACGATTGCCTTAGCTTTGCTCTGCAGTGTCTGTGGGGTGCAGAGGTGCAGAGAGGAGACCCCTGTCCCCAGGGGAGGCAGCACAGTGGCCTGGGGACTGCTGAGTCCCTCCCAGGAACACCCAACAGACACTCACTCATGTGTCTTTGACCCAAGATGGCCCTTCCCAGGTTGGCATGGCCCTCTAGGGTTCTTTTAAATATCTGAGTGTTTTCCAGACTTTGAAAACTGGGAGCTTTCATGTAAAAATCCAGACTGTCGGTCTGGAAGAGTCTTCCATCTTGCGCCGCGCTGGCCTCAATGCTCACTGCATGCACAGGACCTGGCTGCAGGGGGCATGTGAGTTTGCCACCCCCTGAGGCCCCCGAGGCTGCGGGGTGCTGGAGGGAGGGGCGCCAGGGTTGGCCAGGGCTGAGGCTCCGGCTAGGGAGGGTTTTCTCGTCTTGCCTGGATAAAGATGACTCACAGGGCTGGCGTGGGTCTCTGGCAGAGCCAACTTTCCTTTCCTACTTTGTTTTTATAAAGCAGAAATAGAAGTTTCCACAATGCGGTGCAGCCCCACCCAGCACTGGCAGGCCCTGGGCAGCCACCACTGTTTGCAAAAGAGCTCAAGGAAGCACCTTGGCTGGGGCCGGCTCTTGCTCCCAGCTTCCAGAGACACAGAGTGTGCTCGCGGCCAGCCCGGCCCAGACAGGCCCCCACGGGACCTGCCACAGGGGACAGATGCCCCGGCACTGGAGAGGAGCAGGAGAACCAGGGGTCCAGGCCAGGCCTTCTAGCCCCCCTCCTCCCCTGCCTCCCATCCTTCCAGCCGTCCAAGGCCTTTGCACTGAGAACCGCTCCGTGTCTGCTGCACACGCTGTGCTCCAAAGAGGCAGAAACAGACAGAAAAGACACAAACCGCCCTGTCTTTACAGCGCCTGCAGGCAACGCCGACACAGGGATGAAAAGGGAGCAGCAGACGAAGATCAGGGAAGAACCAGAGGGCACTGATGGGCCAGCAAGACGCAGCCGGGACACTGTGTGGCCCGAAAATGACCCAGGTCTCTGTGTGGTGACTCAGAACCTGTGTGAGAAAAGCGGAGACAGGGACACAGGATGCATCTGTCCTTTGGTACATAACAGGGATGGTCCTGGCTGGGCTTCACCCACTTACACTTGCAGAGAAGGTGCCCGAGAGGGTGTACAGGGAAGTCTCAGGAGAAAACTCAGACCGGGTCCTTGCTCAGGAGAGCGCTTTAAAAAAAAAAAAAAAAGATTTATTTATTTATGTAATCAAAAACTGGGGTACAGGCCAGAGGTGGGTGTGGTGGGGGAGAGGACTCACCAGAGTCAAAGTGGGGAGCAGAACAGGCAGATGGACTGAAACACACTGCTGAGAGGAGCAGCAGGCCAGGCAGGAGAGGTCTGCTGCGCCATGTTGGTCCCCTTCCAGCCAGAGTCAGGGATCGAACTCGTGCTGCAGTGGCTGCAGTATGCTTCATAGTGCGGTGCTTAGCCCACTGC
Organism: Galemys pyrenaicus; assembly: GCA_019455555.1. Classification (NCBI taxonomy): domain Eukaryota; kingdom Metazoa; phylum Chordata; class Mammalia; order Eulipotyphla; family Talpidae; genus Galemys; species Galemys pyrenaicus. Next base: position 7,276,009 of record JAGFMF010011719.1, on the reverse strand, counting down.
ACCACCAGGGGCGCTTTTAATGTTGTCCGAACTCATCCGGTGTTGTGAGAGTGTAAGCTTTTCAGCAAAACGGCAAAGAAAATCAAGTGAGCGTCATAGATGGACAGCTGTATACAGATGATGGGTGGGTGGGTGGAGAGGTGGAGAGAGAAAAATTTTAAAGTTGGGAAATTTTACATAAAAATTCAGATGGTCGGTTTGAAGGAAACTTTCTGGAAGAGTCTTCCATCTCGTTGCAGGTCGGCCCCCATTTGGAGCGCGTCATGTTTAGGATCTGGCTCCAGGTGGAGGGTGGTGGGGCAGGTTGTCCTGAGGCAGCCAAAGAAGCGTCCCTGACGCTGGGGCACTGGGTGGGCACTGGGTGAGGAGGAGCCGGCCGGTGGCAGGTGCAGAGATGGGCACACATCTGCAGGCACGAGCCAGGCAGTGCCCCTACATCTGCAGCTTCTGCACTTCAAGTGCTAAGTGGTGCATCGGGAAGCGGGAAGAGACACTTCCCAGCCCAGGAGCTGGCAACCCCAGGAAGCAACAGAGGCCACGTCCAAATCCAGGCTGTCTTAACCTGTCCCAGGGACGAGCTGCCCCCAAGGGCCTCATCCCTTCTCCTGCTCTCCAACCCCTACCGCAGCACCATAACCATCAAGAAAAGGAAAGGAAGGAAGTCTGACCATCTATCCAAGCTCATGGCCATTAAACTCCAAAGATACACTCTGTATCCCTCTGGGGGAGGGTAGCCGCTTGTACCGTTCTCCTTCCTCCCCAAATAAATTACAGAGGCCAAGGAGGTTCATTTATCTGAGTGGATGGACGCCAGCTGTTCCACAGGACTGTTGTACTATAAGAATAACAGCAGATATTTCATGAGGGCTAAGTCTGGGCCAGGTATTTAACATGCAAGATCTCATCTGCCCTCAAGGCAAGTCCAGGGAACAGCTAACCTCATGACTACTCATTGCTCTCTGTCCATGAGGTTAAGGTCCTAATGTTCAGAGAAGCTGAGTTACTCGCTCAAGGCTGCACAGCTGATGAGTGCTTGAGCAGGACTCTGAATCTAGATTATGTTTACCCCAGAATTTGCGCCCTTAACCACTAACCTGCTTTGCTGCCCATCTCACAGGCGGCTTTGCCCCGCATCAAGCCCAGAGAGGGCTACTTGGAAGAGATGCCATTGAAGCGGTGCCTGGGAGGGCCAGAGCAATTTAAACCCCACCCACTCCACTCCCCCCAGAAGAGAATCAGTGTCTTCTGCAAGATTTCCTCGACAGTAAAGGGCCCTGGAGACATTAAAAGGAAACTCATAAAAAATTCATCTCTGAGTAGTAATTGCATCATAAAAACTATTGAGTTGGCGTGCAAATGCAAATTGGTCCATATGAATTAATGATGTAAACAGTTGAAGTGGGGGTGCATGTTCAGTGGCACACCACAGAGAATGTCCTGAACCCCCTCTTCAATGTACTAGGTAGAGAGGGTGCAGGGGATAATGTGCTCTGAGGTTTGGGGGCTATTTTCAGATCCCCAACGGCCACTGTTACCAGACCCCCCCCCCCAATCCTGCTCAGAGTTACTTTAGCACCTCCTGGAGACATGAGTGGGTTCCCTGTTTTCTCTCAGTTGGCGATTTCTGGGCACCTACTGTGTGCTGCTGACGGTGCCCTCTGTCTCCTGCTCCTCCTTACTCACCCCTGCCTACTTAACCATCTTGGAAAAATGAAGAGGGATGTTTATAAACTTGTGAGTCCACATTGTTCAGGTCATGGCTTTCTTGGCGCGTGCACTGAACAAGTATGTATTGGGCACCAACTGTATATTGGGTGGAGCCCGACCTCAACTTGTAGAACCTGTGACTGAGCTGGAAGGCCGGCCAGCAGGGGGAGACTGGCGGAGGGCATCTCAAAGCCAGTACCCAATGGCTGGGGAGCGGGCCAAGCAAGACGCAGGTGGAGCAGCTCCGGAAGAGGTAAGATGGTTACACACACCTGCAAAACCGTATGTAGTTGAGTGTGGCTGAAAAGTGGGGGTAGAGAGTAACCAGTGGGGTGAACTTGAGGGGTCAGAACATTCTGGAAGACCTTGTGTGCCCCTAAGGAACTAAGACTTGGAGAAGAACTAAGACTTGGAGACCCCACCTGGAGAAGTGTCCCTCCCCACAAACTCTGATTCTTTGTCAAGGAAGAAGTGGAACCTACAGCCCAGTATGGGGGTCTCATCAAGGGTCAGAGAGGGGCGCCCACAACCTTCCCGTGGATTTCAAATTCTGTTCCATGGAACACATTTTTGGCAGTCTCCTGGTGGAAAGTAGTTGTGAGGTTTAAGTGGGGAATGTTCTGGAAGCTTTAGCCAAATCATCATCACTTTGATCTTCATGTAGTTTGAAACTCCACATAAGATGTCCCATAGAATGGGGTTTCATCAATTACAAAAGAACAATCCCACTTAATGAAGAGAAAAGCCCAATTTCTTTGAGACCAGGAGTGATTCACAACCAACCCACTTCTCCAGACTCTACCACACTACTGCCTTCCCCTTAGTACCCTGCATCTCACCCTGTGGTCCCAGGAATACAAACAAGCCTCCATCCCCTTCTTTGTGCTATTCCCTTTCCAAGGTTGACTTCATATTCTTCCTCCTCCAGGAAGCCCTCTCTGACCTCCTTCACTGTCTCCAACATTGCTACTCCCCCTATGGAATGAAGGTTTCATTCTGTTGACCCACTAGGAGTGTCCAGTACCAGGCCAGGCATGTAACAGATCACCAAGAAATATGTGCTAAGCAAATGGGTACCAGGAAAGAATGGAGAGAAAATGGGCATATTAAGGGTATATGGCTGGCTGGCTGGCTGGTTGGGTAGGTTGGTGGATGGATGGATGGATGGATGGATGGATGGATGGATGGATGGATGGATGGATGGGTGGGTGGATGGATGGATGGGCAGGTGGGTGGATGG